>CM041769.1:1514669-1534669 GCA_023373885.1 Hestina assimilis | reverse complement strand
TATATATATATAGTGAAATGTAATATATAATAACTAAAATGTAAAACCTATATATATCTAATACATATAATTTATAATTGTAAAATGAATATAGAATTACATATATAATTAGATATAAACTTAAAATAGTATATATATATAAGATATAGTATATAATAACTAACATGTTTACAATCCTTTTAATTTGTCTAACTTTGGCAGTACGCGACTGAGGATCGCGCCAGTGCGTCCCACTTTGCCCTGATGGGGCATTCCTCGCTAAATGCTGCATGTTCCGTCTTCGGCAGTCCCTCCTTCGTGCAGTTCCTGCAGGTGGGCCCACGCCCCGCCGAGACCTGGGGACACTCTGCTTTTCGGTGCTCGCCTCCGCAATGATTGCAGAGGTCCGCACTTTCTTGGCAGAGCCTCCTACCGTGGCCGAACGCGAGGCACCTGGAGCACTGCACGAGGGGGGACTGATCCTCCACTTTGACCCGTTGGAGGTCAATATAAACCCTGCCGGCGGACGTAAGCCTCTGCCACAGCGTAGGGGAGACCCGGAGGACGACGTGGGACTCTAACTGGTTCCTCGCCCTCCTCCGGTACCTCACCTCGATGTCAGCCTCGTCCGCCGACAGGTCCCTGAACAGGTTCTTATTTTGCTCCGGGAGAGCCGACTTTATATCGTCATCCGAGTTATAACTGAGAACATTTCTCAGTATGACGAGTGGCCTTTTATTTGTCGCGGGTTCGACTCGCAACTGCTCATCCTTTGTGAGCAGCTCTTTTGCTCTCCCAAGCTCTTGTTCAGAGGCGCAGCTTAGGACCACCTTCCCCTCCTTTACCTTCCTCAGTCGCTCCACCTGTATACCATTTTTCCTTGCATTTATGCTGGTCCTAATTTTATCCACCACTTCACTACTAGTATCAATGCCGGAAGTGGCTGAGACGATTACAGAATAGGTCCGCGGGGGCAGCGTGACAGATGTTAGTGTCGGCTGTGGTGCGGGAGCGGGTGGGGATCCCTGCGCGACGGTCTCGGCGTATGTTGGGGTATTGTCCCTCAACTCCGATATCGTCCCGCAGAGTCTCCCCGTCTGGTTCTTCCACTCCAGCACATTATTAGCCAGCTCGTCGTTGGCAATTTTTGCTTGCTTAGCATGCCCTTCGACCATAGCGGCCCACGCTGCAACCGTCTCAACCAGATTTTGACCTTGCCGTTGCATTTCTATGGTGCTATTTAATCCACTGACTATCATTTGGTTCGTTTCATGGGACTTTACGATGTCCTGACGCAGGTCCGCGACCAGAGCGGAGAGGAGCCTAAGTTCCGACCCGCTCTCGTCCGGGACCCGCGTCACTCCATCGGCGTCCGCTTTCCTAGCAGAAGACCCGGATGTCTTCTTGTACTCATTTTCGATGTGTTCGACTAGCCCGACTAGCTTGTCTAGCATCGCGAAGGCTGTGGTTTTTAGCTCCGTTTTTAAGTTACGGGCCTCACCTAACGCTTGTTTGGCCTTCGCGCTGTAGGAACTCGCTTTGTCGAGCCAGTTTTTGAGTCGATAGCACCAGCGGCGGATTTAGTTTTGATATGGTCGCTTCAGTCTTTGGGCTGGCCATTTTGGGAGTCTCACAGACAAAGGGATGTAAAAGGTCCCGACAGCAATATGCCTGTTATTTCTCCGAAACGGGTGTAAATTGCCCGCAACGGTTGTGGATTATGAAATCTAAATTATTAATAATAAATTAAAATGCAATAAAGTAATAGATAAATTTATAGTTAAAATTTTTTTTTTTAATGTAAATTTCTTAGTTAAATAATATTTTCAATTTTTGTTTTTAATAGTATTTTAATTAAATAATGAAATTGTATATAATAAGATATTTAAAATTTTTATTGTTTTAATTTCCACTGAGATAACAGACAATTTACTGTTTTATATATTTTAATTAAATTATACGATATTAAAGTCAAATAATTATATTTAAATGCAGGCAGCAATAGCTGGCCTGCCTTGTCTAAAAATTTTTTATAAATATAAAAGTCAATAATACATTTAAACTTAAAACTATATTATATGGCAATCTTATCGATTAGCCGTCTACTTCGCAGCCTTAACGACCCTGTGTCTTAATTTAATTCGCAGGAATGGTCTATGCCCTCAGGCCCCCCGTAATTACCATCCAGTGCGCAAAGCGCTTAGTTGTCAATACAACATGCGCCTGCTGCACCGGAAAAAGATAAGATGGGTGACCGTAGCGCACAAACCGCCCTCTGCGGTTTACTCTTAATATTAAAGTCCTGGCGTTACTTTCCGTCACTAGGTGGCCCTATTTATGAATATTTTATATATATATATATGATATATTAATTATAATTAAATTCTAATATATATTGATAACAATAAATACAATTAATATTATTCCAACTATTGTTGTGTGTTTTATAATTATTGTGTTTATTATATATATTCCTATTTATTTTAATAAGTATATATATTTAATATTTGGTCTATTTAACCTATTTGTCCCTAGTGGGCGCTTTAATGTTGTATTTATTTGTCGCTAGATGGCGCAAATATTATATTCTTATGATAAATAATTATTATTTATATATATGTCTATTTTATGTTTTAATATATAATTATAATGATAAATACAATTTAACTACTTTGTGTGTTTTAATTATTATGTTTATTTCATATATATACCTAAATATTTATAATAAATATATATTTTAATATTTGGTCTATTTAACCTATTTGTCCCTAGTGGGCGCTTTTTAATTTTGTATATATGTTTGTCACTAGATGGCGCAATTATTGTATTTTTATAATAAAATAAATATTATTTATATATATGTTTACTTTATATTTTAATCAATAAATACAAATTAATATTATATCAACTATTTTGTGTGTTTTAATTATTATGTTTATTTTATATATATATGCCTAAATATTTATAATAAGTATATATTTTAGTATAGTCTATTTAACCTATTTGTCCCTAGTGGGCGCTTTTTAATTTTGTATATATATTTGACACTAGATGGCGCAATTATTGTATTTTTATAATAAAATAAATATTATTTATATATATGTTTACTTTATATTTTAGTCAATAAATACAATTTAATACTATACCAAATATTATTGTGTGTTTTATAATTGTTATGTTTATTATATATATATCTAAGTTTTGTAATAAATATATATTTTAATATTTTCTATTTAACCTATTTGTCCCTAGTGGGCGCTTTAATGTTTGTATCTATTAGTCGTTAGATGGCGCAATTATTATATTTTTATAATAAATAAATATTATTTATATATATGTTTACTTTATATTTTAATGTATAATTTTACCAATAAATACAATTTAATATTATACCGAATATATTGTGTGTTTTATAATTGTTATGTTTATTATATATATGTCTAATTACTTATAATAAATATATATTATAATATTTAATTTAAACTATTTGTCCCTAGTGGGCGCTGCCAAGTTTGTATCTATATATCGCTAGATGGCGCTATTATAGTATTTTATAATAAATAAAATAAATAAAATAATATTATTTTGTATGTTTTATATTAATAATTACATATATTTATATTGTAATTGCAATAAATAGTTAAGTATTTTATATATCTATTTACTTATATACATATATATTACTAATATTTTCAATAATAAGAAAAAGTGTAACTTCTTACCGCCAGAGGGCGATATCGATTATGAATCTAGAAAGTTCCAGAACTTAGTTTTAAATTTTAAGGTTTGAGAATAATATATAAAATGTCTATTTGCCACTAGAGGACGCTATTGTTATAACCTATAATAATAAATATATAGAATATAAGATTATAATTTATTTTTAAACTATTGTATATATATATATATATATTGTAATTAAGTTATAAAGTATTATTCTTATATGTATAATGTTTACTTATATACGTATATATAACTATTACTTTAGTGAAATATATAATAACAACGTGTTTTTATTTGAAACTTTTTACCGCCAGAGGGCGATATCAATTCGTAATGGAAAGTTCCAGAACTCGATATTTATTTAATGGGTTTTACGAGATTTTAAGTGTAGCTATTATACAAATCTATTTATAGGGGAAATTAGGAGTGTAGATGAGCTGTATGTAGTAGTTTAGTATTTGTTTAAGTTTAGTGTTTTATGATAATTCTTCAAAATTAAATTTAAGTAAATTTTTATTATTATTTGTTTGGCTATTTGCCGCTGAGGTCGCTGTTTAGATTTCTACCATTACTTCATAAGCCCCGCCCACAAGCGTGGTTTATTTAAATTTAAATTAATACTAATTTTAAGTTATTTGTCTAATTTGTTCTATAATAAGAGTTAAATAAAGGTTATATATAATTGCAAATTATACAGAGTTAATAATATTATGATATCAATAATATAATAGAATTTAAAGTTTTACTATAAAGTTCGGCTTTTTGCCGCTAGGTTCTCTTTATAATTTCTACCAACGCTATATAGGCTCCGCCCACAACGTGGTTGAATTTAGATTAAGGTTATGTTTTGAATTTTAAAATAAGGGCCCTGATTTATCTTATAGTACTCTAAACAGAAGTAAATATGTAAGTGCAATCTATACGGAATCTACTTTTTATAAATTATTATATAATATCAAATAAAATGATAAGTTTACTGTTTGACAATATAGTTCGGCTTTTTACCGCTAGTTTCTCTCACATAAAACCTACCAACGCTATGTAGGCTCCGCCCACAATAGTAGGATTTAAGTTAAGTTAAGTTTACAATTCTATTATATTTATATTGATTTAATCCTATTAAATTACGGGTTTATCTTTAATACTACTTTAAATTAATTATCGTATATATATAAATACAGTCTATACAAATTTCAAGTTTTTATTTAATTAGTTTAGGAGATATGTGTTTGTAACAATACTACTAACAGTTTCTACACTTCTTAATTTTTTAAAAGTTTAATATATAAAATGTTAATTTAATAATAGATTATTACATGAGAAAGATTATTTGAAAATTTGTTATTATTATTGTGAATTAAACTAATAAATTAATCTTAAAACTTAGCTGATCTCTTGTTTTGGCTGCTTGCCGCTAGGCGCCGCTGCTCCACCAACGCCTCTTTTACTTAATTTTTGGTGCGGTTTCTCGCCGCTTGAGACCGCCACCAAATCGATGTTTTATTTCGGAAACGGGCCCCAGTTTTCCTTGCCGGAAAAATCCAATTTTTGCAGGGGTAAAGACGCGCACAAAAACTAGATTCCCGGCGAAAAAAGGGGGGGTCGTCGCTTTAGTTTTCCTGCTAGCGTGGTTGATAGATTTCGACCGCGTGTCACTTTTATATTTTTGATTATAACTTCTTTAATTATGAACCGATTTTTGAGATCTATACAGATTTGGATAGGTCTCGTCAAGACGCAACTTTTGATATATAACACTGGTTTCTAACTTTAATTTTGAAATTCACTATGGCACTATTGACTTTAGAAAAAATTTTATTACTCACTGTGGGGTTGTCCAAAAAATCCAAATTTTTGCACTATGATAGGGGATGACACAACGCACACACTGACACTAAAAAACCCGTAGGTCACCGCTGAAAAACAGACGGCGCACGCGGGTTTGTGTTTCGACGATTGTTTACCTCGGGTTTTCCTTAATAAAACACTCAGTTTTTCACTTTTCGCGAAAATTTTTTCACTGTTAGGTTCAGTGTCACAGCGCGCACAAACTGTGTGATTTTTACGATTTTAGCGCGAAAAAATACTATTTATTCGATTTTTGTACTACGGAGCGACTTAGAAGCGCTGGCGCTCGGTCGGCGGTGAGAATGCGACTGGTTAGGTTAGGTTAGGTTAGGTTAGGTTAGGTTAGGTTAGGTTAGGTTAGGTTAGGTTAGGTTTTTTTTTTTTTTTTTTTTTAGGTGGAGAAATCCTCATGGATACCCCGGAGCTGGGGCTGCCGGGGTTATGTGATACTCCTACTCACTAAAACTCCACCAGGTTTCGTCTCTACGCCGGGCGACGGCCGGGGCATTCGTGCTGAGCACCTGGCCCCGTCTAGCCGTCGCAGCGTTGTCTGCGTCCGTTCGGACGCAGACCCTCCTCGCCCTGTTGGGCATGAGAGCGAGCAGAAACCCATAGGCTCGCTCTCATCCTCGCGGGGGACCTGTGCAATGCGGACGCCTGTCGCCCCAGCGACATTCGTCCGCAGGCCACCCACTAGGGCAGCGTAGCTTGGTGCCTCCACCTCCTACGCTGCCCCGTCCTCCAACGCCGCGACGCCTCCACCAGGGGGTCGTCGACTCTAAGGCGTTGGGCCTCCCTTTTCCGGGACATGACGGCCTCGCAAAACTCCGAGACCGCCGTCCACGCACGCCTGCTGGCCAGCATTGCCCGGATGGTCTCGGGCAATGACACGTCTACTCCGACAGCGGCGTAGACCCGTCATTCAGCGGCGTCCGCTCAGTCACCGGAGCCGCCTTTGGCCCAGCACCTCTCTTTCCTCCTCGCTGCCGTTGAGGGGGCAAGCACCCTTTGCCACCCACACGATGCTTCGCTGGCTTGCCCTCTGCGGCACACACCACACAATGCGGCGACTCCATGCAGGACGTCGCCTTGTGGCCGGCCTTGCCGCAGCGATAGCAGGCGTCGCTGCGGTCTTCCTTTGCCTTGCAGGCCGCTCTGGCGTGCCCCAGTTGAAGGCACCTGAAGCAGCGGAGAGGGCGGGGCTCCAGCAGCTTGATCTGCACGGAGCTCCACCCTATCAGCAGGCGGCCCTCCATCAGCGCCTTTGCTGCCACCATCGGCACTTGGGCCCAAACCGACCCAGTGCCTCTGGAGCCGACTTTTATGACTCCCACCTTTATGTTCTCCGGCGGGCAGGACCCCTTTGCGGCCAGTGCCCTTTGCACGTCTTCGTCGGAGATGGAATCGTCCAGGCCAGAGAGCCGGACGTCCACCGACTTGTGTGGCCGGACGACTCTCATCGTCTCCGGGAGGGCCATCTTGATTCGAGCCGCCAGAAGATCCGCCTTCTCGGTGCTCACGGCGGCAGGCATTTCTAGCAGCCGCGCGCCAGATGCCGTCGTACGGAACTTGAATCCGCCTTCTATCCCCAATTCGGCTAGATTCACCTTGTTCCGTACGTTCTTGAGCACATCGGCGTAATCAACCTTTTCTTCTGGTGGCGCTGAAATCACCACCGCCTGGGTGCGCGGTGGCTTAACTGTCCTCTTAGATTTAGGCTTTTTGAGCCTTTCCTTGCCCTTTCTTTTTGCCTTCTGCGGTGGCTGGGCAGATGGTTTCTGAGCCGGCTTCTTCTTCTTCTTGCCGGCGACGAGGGTCCAGGCCTCTTCACCGGCGTTGGAAGTTGAAGGTGCTGCGGCCTTCCGACTTTGGGGTTTGGTGGAAGGCTGTTTGGCCACAGTTTTTGATGCCTTGGCATCGGCGGCCAGCGGCGGACGTATTCGCTCCGGAGGCAAGCTAAGTCTCGCCTCCAGAGACTCGATGCGGGCGTTCACCATGGAGCCTATCTCCAGCATGGCCGCCCGCATCCACTCCTCTCTTTCTGCCGGTGAAACCGGCCTCGCGCTTGAGCTCGACGCAGGAGCTATCGCGGTCTCCATAGGAGTCGGTGGTGCGGCAGAGACTGTCGCCCGCACTTCCGACCGGAGCTGCGCAATTTCCTGGCGCAGTTCCGCCACCTCTCCTTTGAGACGAGCATTCTCTCGGAACACTCGCCTCGTTTCCTCCGTTGAGGTCAGGGAGGCCAGTTCTGCTGCCCTTTCCTTGATGGAAGCGACACTTAGTTTAAATGTCCGCAGAATCTGGCCTTTTAAGTGGGAAGACTTCCCTGCTGCCTCCGCTATGAGCCCGCACTCCGCCTCGATGGCGTTGTGCAGCTCCTCTGATGTTGCGCAAGTGAGCGGCAGCTCCTCGCGCGGGCACTCAGTGCGCTTGCCCTGAACCGCGGTTCGAGTCGCGTGGGCCTTCTTCTCTAGGCTTTTCACAGCTTCTTCATATTCCGCTGCGGCTTTCTGTCTCGCTAGGTCTTGTTTTGACTTTAGAAAGCCAACCCATTTGCCTGTGGTTGGAGGCCTTCCTCGGCCTCTCTTTTGCTTGGGGACCTCTACTTCGGTCTCCAAGCTCGTGTCGGACTCGCCGTCGCTCGTCCTCATCCTCGAGCGGGACCGCTTGCGTGGTCCCCGCTCACCTCTCTGCGTAGCATCCGAGTCGGTGGTTTCCGACAAGAACGATCGCTCCTCTACCATTGTAGCCTCGCTACAACCTGCCGTTGGTGCGGTCTGGGCGGATACCGCCTCCGCACCTCCGGAACTAAAGCCCCCCTGGCTCAGGCCACCCTTGCGGGCGACCGAATGGCGAAGTTTGCCCCCTCCAGATTCGGTGGGGCAGACGAGGCCCGAAGGCCCCGTGAGGGATTCTCCGGCTAGGCCGGTACCCTCCTGGAGTAGTTTAACGTTTTTAGAACTTGCCATTTTATCGATTTTTCCTTTTTATAGGGTGAGGTCCCCTCCGCTAGTGGCCGGACACCCTCCGGCCATTCAACCTGTCGGCACGGGAGACCTTAGGTTTGGGGTGATTTTTTATCGAGGTTTTCTTCCTCCCCGCCCATTTCCCCTGAAGAACCCCCCCATTCCCCTGGCAGTCGTTAGCCGTCGTCGGCGACTATTCCGCAGAGCGGGCGCCGACGCCGTTTCCAGGGTGCACCACGAGGAGGTGACCGCCTTTGCACCCCAGGTTAGGTTAGGTTAGGTTAGGTTAGGTTAGGTTAGGTTAGGTTAGGTTAGGTTAGGTTAGGTTAGGTTAGGTTAGGTTTTTTTTTTTTTTTTTTTTTTTTTGTTAATGTTGCTTTACAGATATGAATAGCATGACTGCTCGTCTTATCTATAAAGCTCTATTTTTTTTTTGTTCCTGTCGCTATTTATTTTGCGACAACTTTTATTCTATTTAATATTTTTATTCCTAGGTATTTACATTGCGATTTTTGTGCTAAGTTTTTTCTGTATATTTTAATATTCCTTTAGTAAGTGCTTTTACCGGTCCTACATACTAAATATATAAGTTTAGAAGGATATATATATATAAATTTTTTTTTTTTTTTTTTTCAAACTTATGATATAACTATTTTTATGGTTTTTCTATTACATTTTTATTTTCTATAATGTGACTTTTACTCTCGTACATACTAAATATATATTTATAACAATGGATATTCATACATAATTAATCCTTTTTTTTTTTTTTTTTTTTTTTTTTTTTTTTATTTTTTATTATTACTATATGTTATAATCAATGATTAAATTAGTTTTTATTTCTCTCATTTACTTTTTTCATTATGTGTAATGCGAATTCTAGGAATTTATTTACAGATTTTGCGTCATTCAGTATATTTGCTAGATTTTGTTCCTTGATGTCGTTATTTAGTCTTATTTCGGTTTCTTGTCTTATCTTTCCAAATTTGGGGCATTCGCACAAAACGTGGATGATAGTTTCTTCACTTGTATCGTCACAGTCACAGTATGGGTTGTCCTTTATCTTAAATCTATGAAGATATTGTGCTATGCCTCCATGGCCTGTCAAAATTTGAGAAATTGCATTGGTTATTTTGGTCTTTTTCAGAGTCTTGTACGCGATTCGTATGTCAGGTAAGAACTTTTTTGTTAGTGCTCCACCTTTTTCGGAGCTGTATCTATTTTGCCATGCTTCTATCGTCTTTTCTCTAAGCATCCACTTTATTGTCGAGATAGGAACCGCGTCGTAAATAGCAGCTGTCTTCTTTTTGAGAGCTGCTACTTTGGCTAGTTCGTCTGCCCTTTCATTGCCGGCTATACCAACGTGCGCTTTGATCCAGTAGAATTTGGTTTCTGCTCCAGCTTCTGTAATTTTCTCTAACGATTTCCTGATATTTACTACTATTGGGTGTAAGTTGTTAGGGTCTTTTATGCTAAGAAGTGCTGATTCTGAATCTGATAGGATATTTGTACTAGTGATTTTCTTTTTCTTTTGGTTTATTAGGTCTAGTGCACGTGATATAGCCGACAGTTCGGCTTGGAACACGGAACATTGATCCTCCAATTTGAAATTCCTGTATTCTATTTCTCTATTATCTTCCCACCATGTTAGTGCTCCTCCTACTTTTCCTTCTATTTTGCTACCGTCTGTAAAAATGGATGGCCAGTTGTTATTTATTTTGTCTATTTCATCATTTGATGCTATTCTTTCGAACTCTATTTGTTTTCTTTTTGAGGGTGGGGAGATCAAATGGAGATGCTTTATGTTCTACTGGTCGTCCAGCTAAAATATCTATTTCTTGGCCTTTCTTTATTCTGTATATTTCTGCTGCCTCCTTCACTCTCATATCCAGAGGAAGGATGCTCGCTAACGTGGTTGCGGAATTCAGGGATACTGTTCTGTATGATTTGCTTATTTTTAGAGCGAATATTCTAGTAATTTTGTTGAGTCTTTTTATGGCATAAGCTTTTTCTGTAATTGGTTCCCATACGCTGGCTGCATAGAGGACTATTGGTTCTATAACTGTTTGGTATATTGTTCGAATGATATCTGGGTTTAGTCCCCAAGTTGATTTTGCTGTTTTGGCTATTGCATGGTATAATTTAACTATTTTAACGTTGATTTTGTCTAGATGAAGTCTGAAGTTTAATCCTGAATCTATTGTTAATCCTAGTAAAGTGAGCGATGGAGATATATCTATTGTTTTATTGTTTAGAATGAAGTTTGGGTTTTCATATTTGGTTTTCTTTGTTATTACGATGGCTTGTGTTTTTTGTTCTGAAAATTTCATTTTATGTTCTGCACCCCATTCTGAGACGCATTTAAGTGCTTCATTAACTGATTCGTTCAGTGCCTCTGTAGTGTGGGCCGATGCAATGATCAAAATATCATCTGCGAAGGCTTGTATTCTTGCGCTTAGGTTATGCGATTTTTGGAGTAATGGATCCAACTGGAGGTTCCATAACAGTGGTCCTCCAGTTGATCCTTGTATGCAGCCTTTGGTAGTCGGTCTTGTAGATTGGCATCCTGCGTAGTCTATGGTAATCTCTCTTTCGCTAAGATAGCTATTGAAGATTTTAATCAGATAGGGGTCGCATTTCTTTTCTAGAAGTTGCTCCAGTATCTTGGGCCACCAGGTGTTATCGAAAGCACCTTCAATGTCCAGCGATACCATCGCTACTAGCTTCTTATTAGTCAGTTCGCTTCTGACTAGCGTTATGGCATCGCTGAGAGCATCTTCAGTGCTTCTTTGTGGGGTGAAGCCATATTGTCTATCACTTAGCTGCTTTGTGTTTCCAAGATACCAGAGCAGCCTGTTTGTGCATAATTTTTCTAATATTTTACCATTAATCGGTAATAGTCCTATTGGTCTGTAAGCTTTGGGTTTTGTATAATCTTCTTTCGCCGGTTTTTTGAGTATTTTGATCTTCGCCTTCTTCCATATTTTGGGAAAATATCCTATTGCTAGACATCTATTAGCTATGGTAATGAGTATGTTGGGATCTGTGAGGTATGCTTTGAGGCAAATATCTGCTGTGAAGCCGTCTTCACCTGGTGCTTTACTGGGTTTCATTTTACTGATTATGTTCCGAATTTCTTCTTCTTCGAAAGGTATGATTTTGCTAGTTGTTGTATCTAGGTTGGTTATTTTGTTTGTTATTTCTTGTCTAATGTTGCTGTGATATTGGGTATCTGTCGTTGGGTCATCTGTGGGGTAGAACGTTTCTGCAAGGTAGTCCGCTGAGTCTTGTGCATCTAAGTCTACGTTTTGTTTTTTCAATAATTCGTCTTCCGACTCTTTTTTACTGTATCTGATTATTCTGTAGGTTTTGTCCCATATTGCTTCTTTTTCTTGAGAGGAGCAGAACTCCTTCCAACTCCTTGTACGGCTTGCTAATATTTCTGATTTATATTCTACTAAGCTATTTCGGTATTCTTCTATAATATAAATTTTCCTATTGGGGTTGGCTTTTTTAATTTTTCTTCTTAATTTCGTAGTTTTGTTTTTTAATTCTGTTAGTTCTTTCGTCCACCAGCTTATCTTTTTTGTTACGTATGGTTTGAGTTTTGGTATGGATTCTTCGCAGGCTATTTTTATGCAATTCGTGTATTTTTCAACTATTTGGTTTATATCGTTAGGTGAGTTTGATTGATTAATTGTATCTGTGTTTATGTGTTCCTCAATAAGTTTGTCCGTTAATGTATCTTGAAATTTTTCCCAGTCGGCTTTTTTTACGTTATAAATTCTAGTGGTGGATCTTTTAATTTCACTTATATTATTCTTTCCGGTGCCTATTTTAAACGTGATCGCACGATGATCAGACGTAGATACCATATCTATATCAACTTTCCAGTCTTTGATTCTTTTGGATAAACCTTGGGAGCAGACCGTGACATCGACTATACTTTGATATGCTCTGTTCTGACGTATGGCGAAAAATGTTGGTGTTGTTCCTTCATTAACTATTTCTAGGTCTTTTTGTGCTATATAATCTGCAAAAGTTTCTCCTCTATGGTCTTCTTCGTCGTGACCCCACCAAGGGCTTTTGGCGTTGCAATCGCCACCGACGAGGAATAGATCTGTGTTCATTTTGTTAATTATGCTGTCCAATTTTGCCAAGTAAGGTTCGATGTCTTCAGTCTCCTCCCAGTATATCGAAATTATGCCGATCTTTGTATTGTTTATTTTTAAGATGGTGCCTGCTATGTTTTCGGTTGTGAAGTTGGGACTGTCTATAATTTGGATGTTTGGATTTAGAATGGCTATTGCTGATTTAACTGGTTTATTTCTATTTGCTGTTTGTTGTGTTATTCTATAGGGTGTGGTAACTGTGCCTGCTGCGCCGACATAGGGTTCCTGCATGAGTAGTACCGAGTAATTTCGAATACTTCCTTCATGCAAGAATTCCTGTGTGGCCGCAAGTCCTCTGCCTAAGTTGCACTGTGCTATTTTTATGTAATGGTCCTTTTTGTTTATTTGAGTGCCTGTTGTTATTTTCACCGAGGTGCCCTTTAGGAGTACGAAACCAAGTTGCGCGCCAGTTTATCCCATTTTCTCCACTCAGGGCATGCTGAGGAGTACGCAGGATGGGATGCGTCTGATTGGCAGTTGGCGCAGCTTGGGTTCGTTTCCCTGTTTTGGCACTCTCGAGAGTCGTGGCTTCCAGCGCAATATCCGCATTTAGTTTCTGCTTTGCACTCTTTGGCTAGGTGTCCGAATCCCATGCATCTGAAGCATTGGATGACTGGTGATTGGTCGATGGCGTTGACGATCTGATATCCTAGGCGCACTCTTTGGTCTTTGACGCTGCTCCAGACCTTCGGGCTCACTTCCACAATTACATTGCTGACTGCTGTGTTGCGGCCTTTTGTTTTGCGTACTATTTTTACTTTCTTGTCTTCGTTTTCTAGTGTGCCAGTCAGATGTGAATTTTGTTTAATTAGGGCTTCTTCAAGTTTGCTGTCAGTTAGGTCGTGAGCTACGCCAATTAACCTTAAGAGAGGTTTTCGTGCAGATGGCTGGCTGACTGTCAGTTTGTCATTCGACTTAACGATTGCCTCGTACAGCGCGGTCCTTTCTTTCTTGCTTTCACAAGTTAATATAACTTTCTGATTTTTTAGTTTCTTAACGGAGCTGATTCCTACACCGAGCTCTACGACGTCTACTTTATCTTTGATCTGTTTGACGATATCGTCATTGCAGTGTCTTGGGTCAGTTGACTCTACCATAACAGAGAACCTGGGTTTGGTCAGAGTATCTGAGTATGGGCGCTGTTGTCTGCTGTCTACTTCGGTTAGTTTTGTGGTAGTGGCTTCATTTCTATTAACTGTGTTTGTGGCTGTTGACATCTTTTCCAAGTCCTTCTTTAGCTCAGTTATACTATTGGTGCTTTGCTGTTGGAATTGGTTTAATATTTCGGTGTTCCTGCGTAGGGCTGCCATGAATTCATCAACCTGTCTATCGTGTTCTCTGGCTTGATTCTGGAAATCTATTTGCAATGACTCTAGTTTTTCTGTGTGCTTTTTCTCTTGTTGAAAAAGCATGCTTTCATAGTTGGCTCTCTGTTTTTCTTTGTCGGACAGGAGAAAATTTTGGGTGGCCTGGAGGTTGGCGATTATGTCATATAGGCTTTGTAGTGATTTTAGAACGTCTTCTTTAATTTCTCTGTGTAGGTTTCTAGATTCACCTAATTTATCTTTTCCTCTTTTCAGGATGGCGGCGGCGACGTTGGCGAGATCTCCGGTGGGCAGCGATCGAGTATAGCTGGGCTCCTCTGGAGAAGCGATGTTGTGGCCGCGGGTTTGCTAAGAGACGGCCATTCATTTCCGGACTCCTCTTCATCGAAGGTGAGCCTCGCCGGTTGCGTGTTCTTCGGGGACTCGGCAGGGACGCCCGAGCTTCCAGCATCGTCCTTCCGCGCTTTCGTGGGCGTGCGAGTGGCTACAAACATCTTTACTCCTTTGTATGTTAATTATATGTTAAAATGACTATAGAACTGAAACTAAGTTCGACTAGGATCACCCAAGGCCAGTTTTCTGGTCCCTGGGGTGTCAGAAATTGAATAAAAAATAAAAAGTTTTTTGGTCAAAATTTTGTCCCTACCTATACAGTATTCACAATGGGCGGGTGGGAGGGTAATTCGATTTCGGTTTTTGCCGATTTCCCGGAGAACCGGTGGGGCGATCGAGACGATCTTGGTATCGTCTGATAGGTCTCGATCAGGCGCAGAATCTCACCATAGGTCTCCAAGAGATCGGAGCAGGGCAAGAGTGAAAATTTTTGAAAAAACTAAAATTTATAACAGAAATTTTGAATTTAAAAATTTAATAGGGACAAAAAGATCAAAAAGCTACTGTGGGAAGAAGGGGGGAATGGAACCTGATATTATAAAAAAGAAATGATCAAAATCGGAGTCTGGGAAAATTTTTTATCGATGAATTATCTTATGAATTTTTGTCTTGTTTCGATTTACCAAGTAACCTCGGTTACTGAAATTAGAGGTTTTTCGTAAATAACTTTTAAACGGAAAATCCGATCTTCACGTTCAATATGTCTATGGATTCAGCTTAAGAAACTGCACAATATTTGCATAGATCGTTTTAAGATCGGAGAAAGTTAAAATTTGTACTCTAAGAAAAATTGTTAATTTTAAGGAATTTATGTATAAAACAATGAATTTTTACTAAGTGGTGAAAACTATTGCGTTGTTTTGGTGTTTATTATTATTTTTACGTGTAACTAGAACTATTTATAATGAATTGTTTGAATTTAAAGCGAATTTAAAGAAATTGATTTTTTAATTATTTTTACGTATAGAGTTTCAAGTCGATTTCGGTTTTTGCCGATTTCCCGGAGAACCGGTGGGGCGATCGAGACGATCTTGGTATCGTCTGATAGGTCTCGATCAGGCGCAGAATCTCACCATAGGTCTCCAAGAGATCGGAGCAGGGCAAGAGTGAAAATTTTTGAAAAAACTAAAATTTATAACAGAAATTTTGAATTTAAAAATTTAATAGGGACAAAAAGATCAAAAAGCTACTGTGGGAAGAAGGGGGGAATGGAACCTGATATTATAAAAAAGAAATGATCAAAATCGGAGTCTGGGAAAATTTTTTATCGATGAATTATCTTATGGTTAGGTTAGGTTAGGTTAGGTTAGGTTAGGTTAGGTTAGGTTAGGTTAGGTTAGGTTAGGTTAGGTTAGGTTAGGTTAGGTTAGGTTAGGTTAGGTTAGGTTGGGTTAGGTTAGGTTAGGTTAGGTTAGGTTAGGTTAGGTTAGGTTAGGTTAGGTTAGGTTAGGTTAGGTTAGGTTAGGTTAGGTTAGGTTAGGTTAGGTTAGGTTAGGTTAGGTTAGGTTAGGTTAGGTTAGGTTAGGTTAGGTTAGGTTAGGTTAGGTTAGGTTAGGTTAGGTTAGGTTAGGTTAGGTTGGGTTAGGTTAGGTTAGGTTAGGTTAGGTTAGGTTAGGTTAGGTTGGGTTAGGTTAGGTTAGGTTAGGTTGGGTTAGGTTAGGTTAGGTTAGGTTAGGTTAGGTTAGGTTAGGTTGGGTTAGGTTAGGTTAGGTTAGGTTAGGTTGGGTTAGGTTAGGTTAGGTTAGGTTAGGTTAGGTTAGGTTAGGTTAGGTTAGGTTAGGTTAGGTTAGGTTAGGTTAGGTTAGGTTAGGTTAGGTTAGGTTAGGTTAGGTTAGGTTAGGTTAGGTTAGGTTAGGTTAGGTTAGGTTAGGTTAGGTTAGGTTAGGTTAGGTTAGGTTAGGTTAGGTTAGGTTAGGTTAGGTTAGGTTAGGTTAGGTTAGGTTAGGTTAGGTTAGGTTAGGTTGGGATTAGGTTAGGTTAGGTTAGGTTAGGTTAGGTTAGGTTAGGTTAGGTTAGGTTGGGTTAGGTTAGGTTAGGTTAGGTTAGGTTAGGTAAGGTTAGGTTAGGTTAGGTTAGGTTAGGTTGGGTTAGGTTAGGTTAGGTTAGGTTAGGTTAGGTTAGGTTAGGTTAGGTTAGGTTAGGTTGGGTTAGGTTAGGTTAGGTTAGGTTAGTTGGGTTAGGTTAGGTTAGGTTAGGTTAGGTTAGGTTAGGTTAGGTTAGGTTAGGTTAGGTTGGGTTAGGTTAGGTTAGGTTAGGTTAGGTTAGGTTAGGTTAGGTTAGGTTAGGTTAGGTTAGGTTAGGTTAGGTTGGGTTAGGTTAGGTTAGGTTAGGTTAGGTTAGGTTAGGTTAGGTTAGGTTAGGTTAGGTTAGGTTAGGTTAGGTTAGGTTAGGTTAGGTTAGGTTAGGTTAGGTTAGGTTGGGTTAGGTTAGGTTAGGTTAGGTTAGGTTAGGTTAGGTTAGGTTAGGTTAGGTTAGTTAGGTTAGGTTAGGTTAGGTTAGGTTAGGTTAGGTTAGGTTAGGTTAGGTTAGGTTAGGTTAGGTTAGGTTAGGTTAGGTTAGGTTAGGTTAGGTTAGGTTAGGTTAGGTTGGGTTAGGTTAGGTTAGGTTAGGTTAGGTTAGGTTAGGTTAGGTTAGGTTAGGTTAGGTTAGGTTAGGTTAGGTTAGGTTAGGTTAGGTTAGGTTAGGTTAGGTTAGGTTAGGTTAGGTTAGGTTAGGTTAGGTTAGGTTGGGTTAGGTTAGGTTAGGTTAGGTTAGGTTAGGTTAGGTTAGGTTAGGTTAGGTTAGGTTAGGTTAGGTTAGGTTAGGTTAGGTTAGGTTAGGTTAGGTTAGGTTAGGTTAGGTTAGGTTAGGTTAGGTTAGGTTAGGTTAGGTTGGGTTAGGTTAGGTTAGGTTAGGTTAGGTTAGGTTAGGTTAGGTTAGGTTAGGTTAGGTTAGGTTAGGTTAGGTTAGGTTAGGTTAGGTTAGGTTAGGTTAGGTTAGGTTAGGTTAGGTTAGGTTAGGTTAGGTTAGGTTGGGTTAGGTTAGGTTAGGTTAGGTTAGGTTAGGTTGGGTTAGGTTAGGTTAGGTTAGGTTAGGTTAGGTTGGGTTAGGTTAGGTTAGGTTAGGTTAGGTTAGGTTAGGTTAGGTTAGGTTAGGTTAGGTTAGGTTAGGTTAGGTTAGGTTAGGTTAGGTTAGGTTAGGTTAGGTTAGGTTAGGTTAGGTTAGGTTAGGTTAGGTTAGGTTAGGTTAGGTTAGGTTAGGTTAGGTTAGGTTAGGTTAGGTTAGGTTGGGTTAGGTTAGGTTGGGTTAGGTTAGGTTAGGTTAGGTTAGGTTAGGTTAGGTTAGGTTGGGATTGGGTTAGGTTAGGTTAGGTTAGGTTAGGTTAGGTTAGGTTGGAGTTAGGTTAGGTTAGGTTGGGTTAGGTTGGGATTGAGTTAGGTTAGGTTAGGTTAGGTTAGGTTAGGTTAGGTTAGGTTAGGTTAGGTTAGGTTAGGTTGGGTTAGGTTAGGTTAGGTTAGGTTAGGTTAGGTTAGGTTAGGTTAGGTTAGGTTAGGTTAGATTAGGTTAGGTTAGGTTAGGTTAGGTTAGGTTAGGTTAGGTTAGGTTAGGTTAGGTTAGGTTAGGTTAGGTTAGTTGGGTTAGGTTAGGTTAGGTTAGGTTAGGTTAGGTTAGGTTAGGTTAGGTTAGGTTAGGTTAGGTTAGGTTAGGTTAGGTTAGGTTAGGTTAGGTTAGGTTAGGTTAGGTTAGGTTAGGTTAGGTTAGGTTAGGTTAGGTTAGGTTAGGTTGGGTTAGGTTAGGTTAGGTTAGGTTAGGTTAGGTTAGGTTAGGTTAGGTTAGGTTAGGTTAGGTTAGGTTGGGTTAGGTTAGGTTAGGTTAGGTTAGGTTAGGTTAGGTTAGGTTAGGTTAGGTTAGGTTAGGTTAGGTTAGGTTAGGTTAGGTTAGGTTAGGTTAGGTTAGGTTAGGTTAGGTTAGGTTAGGTTAGGTTAGGTTAGGTTAGGTTAGGTTAGGTTAGGTTAGGTTAGGTTAGGTTAGGTTAGGTTAGGTTAGGTTAGGTTAGGTTAGGTTAGGTTAGGTTAGGTTAGGTTAGGTTAGGTTAGGTTAGGTTAGGTTAGGTTAGGTTAGGTTAGGTTAGGTTAGGTTAGGTTAGGTTAGGTTAGGTTAGGTTAGGTTGGGTTAGGTTAGGTTGGGTTAGGTTAGGTTAGGTTAGGTTAGGTTAGGTTGGGTTAGGTTAGGTTGGGTTAGGTTAGGTTAGGTTAGGTTAGGTTAGGTTAGGTTAGGTTAGGTTAGGTTAGGTTAGGTTAGGTTAGGTTAGGTTAGGTTAGGTTAGGTTAGGTTAGGTTAGGTTAGGTTAGGTTGGGTTAGGTTAGGTTAGGTTAGGTTAGGTTAGGTTAGGTTAGGTTAGGTTAGGTTAGGTTAGGTTAGGTTAGGTTAGGTTAGGTTAGGTTAGGTTAGGTTAGGTTAGGATTGGGTTAGGTTAGGTTAGGTTAGGTTAGGTTATGTTAGGTTAGGTTAGGTTAGGTTAGGTTAGGTTGGGTTAGGTTAGGTTAGGTTAGGTTAGGTTAGGTTAGGTTAGGTTGGGTTAGGTTAGGTTGGGTTAGGTTAGGTTAGGTTAGGTTAGGTTAGGTTAGGTTAGGTTAGGTTAGGTTAGGTTAGTTAGGTTAGGTTAGGTTAGGTTAGGTTAGGTTAGGTTAGGTTAGTTAGGTTAGGTTAGGTTAGGTTAGGTTAGGTTAGGTTAGGTTAGGTTAGGTTAGGTTAGGTTAGGTTAGGTTAGGTTAGGTTAGGTTAGGTTAGGTTAGGTTAGGTTAGGTTAGGTTAGGTTAGGTTAGGTTAGGTTGGGTTAGGTTAGGTTAGGTTAGGTTAGGTTAGGTTAGGTTAGGTTAGGTTAGGTTAGGTTGGGTTGGGTTAGGTTAGGTTAGGTTAGGTTAGGTTAGGTTAGGTTAGGTTAGGTTAGGTTAGGTTAGGTTAGGTTAGGTTAGGTTAGGTTAGGTTAGGTTAGGTTAGGTTAGGTTAGGTTAGGTTAGGTTAGGTTAGGTTAGGTTAGGTTAGGTTAGGTTAGGTTAGGTTAGGTTAGGTTAGGTTAGGTTAGGTTAGGTTAGGTTAGGTTAGGTTAGGTTAGGTTAGGTTAGGTTAGGTTAGGTTAGGTTAGGTTAGGTTAGGTTAGGTTAGGTTAGGTTAGGTTAGGTTAGGTTAGGTTAGGTTAGGTTAGGTTAGGTTAGGTTAGGTTGGGTTAGGTTAGGTTAGGTTAGGTTGGGTTAGGTTAGGTTAGGTTAGGTTAGGTTAGGTTAGGTTAGGTTAGGTTGGTTAGGTTGGGTTAGGTTAGGTTAGGTTGGTTAGGTTGGTTGAGGTTAGGTTAGGTTAGGTTAGGTTAGGTTGGTTAGGTTAGGTTGGGTTAGGTTAGGTTAGGTTGTTAGGTTAGGTTAGGTTAGGTTAGGTTGGGTTGGGTTAGGTTAGGTTGGGTTGGGATTGGGTTAGGTTAGGTTAGGTTCGGTTAGGTTAGGTTAGGTTAGGTTAGGTTAGGTTAGGTTAGGTTGGGTTAGGTTAGGTTGAGTTGGGTTAGGTTAGGTTGGGTTAGGTTGGTTAGGTTAGGTTGGGTTAGGTTAGGTTAGGTTGGTTGA
>CM041769.1:1497169-1509669 GCA_023373885.1 Hestina assimilis | reverse complement strand
TAGAATTCAATGAGACTTAAAATACACTAAATAATGATACGATGTATATAAGAATAATATTAAGAAGATACAAGTAAAGTAACAGTTATACAGTAAGATAATAGTAACAATTTATATATTAACAATTATGCCATTCGCCAAGTATTGCGCTTCTCAGATATGATAGTCAGACAATTTTTTTTTTTTTTTTTTTCTGGCTTTCTTTTTGTCTTTCGTTATTTTCATGACTCAATGTTTTCAAATTTACAGTTGTACTTAATTCCTATGAAATTTGCTGCACTTAATTACATACCAATTAGTGACAGTTTCAGCGTCTTACTTCTACTCGAGTTTTGTTTCTCGTATACTCTCTTTTTAGTACTAAAAATGAAATGTATATCGACCGTCAACAATTAGCCAGACTCGAGCTGATGTTATGAATTTATATAAAAACTTAAGTTGTGTGTAGTGTAGGTAATGTGACTGATGTAAGTGATATGGGTGATGTAGTTAATGAATGTGAACTAGATAATGTGATGTTTTCAATACATATATGGGGCGCAATGCGGCTTTTCAGCACTACATAAAGCCTATATAAATATAATACATATAATATATATTTATAGAATGAGTATACAATTACATATATAAAGTGGTATAAAACAAAAATAATATATATATATAATGAAATGTAATATATAATAACTAAAATGTAAAACCTATATATATCTAATACATATAATTTATAATTATAAAATAAGTATAGAGTTGCATATATAATTTGGTATAAAGGGATAATAATAATATATATATATAATAATGTGTAATTTACAACAACTAGCATATATACGATCGTTTTAATTTGCCTAATTTTAGCAGTACGCGACTGAGGATCGCGCCAGTGCGTCCCACTTTGCCCTGATGGGGCATTCCTCGCTAAATGCTGCATGTTCCGTCTTTGGCAGTCCCTCCTTCGTGCAGTTCCTGCAGGCGGGCCCACGCCCTGCCGAGACCTGGGGACACTCTGCTTTTCGGTGCTCGCCTCCGCAATGATTGCAGAGGTCCGCACTTTCTTGGCAGAGCCTCCTACCGTGGCCGAACGCGAGGCACCTGGAGCACTGCACGAGGGGGGACTGATCCTCCACTTTGACCCGTTGGAGGTCAATATAAACCCTGCCGGCGGACGTAAGCCTCTGCCACAGCGTAGGGGAGACCCGGAGGACGACGTGGGACTCTAACTGGTTCCTCGCCCTCCTCCGGTACCTCACCTCGATGTCAGCCTCGTCCGCCGACAGGTCCCTGAACAGGTTCTTATTTTGCTCCGGGAGAGCCGACTTTATATCGTCATCAGAGTTATAACTGAGAACATTTCTCAGTATGACGAGTGGCTTTTTATTTGTCGCGGGTTCGACTCGCAACTGCTCATCTTTTGTGAGCAGCTCTTTTGCTCTCCCAAGCTCTTGTTCAGAGGCGCAGCTTAGGACCACCTTCCCCTCCTTTACCTTCCTCAGTCGCTCCACCTGTATACCATTTTTCCTTGCATTTATGCTGGTCCTAATTTTATCCACCACTTCACTACTAGTATCAATGCCGGAAGTGGCTGAGACGATTACAGAATAGGTCCGCGGGGGCAGCGTGACAGATGTTAGTGTCGGCTGTGGTGCGGGAGCGGGTGGGGATCTCTGCGCGACGGTCTCGGCGTATGTTGGGGTATTGTCCCTCAACTCCGATATCGTCTCGCAGAGTCTCCCCGTCTGGTTCTTCCACTCCAGCACATTATTAGCCAGCTCGTCGTTGGCAATTTTTGCTTGCTTAGCATGCCCTTCGACCATAGCGGCCCACGCTGCAACCGTCTCAACCAGATTTTGACCTTGCCGTTGCATTTCTATGGTGCTATTTAATCCACTGACTATCATTTGGTTCGTTTCATGGGACTTTACGATGTCCTGACGCAGGTCCGCGACCAGAGCGGAGAGGAGCCTAAGTTCCGACCCGCTCTCGTCCGGGACCCGCGTCACTCCATCGGCGTCCGCTTTCCTAGCAGAAGACCTGGATGTCTTCTTGTACTCATTTTCGATGTGTTCGACTAGCCCGACTAGCTTGTCTAGCATCGCGAAGGCTGTGGTTTTTAGCTCCGTTTTTAAGTTACGGGCCTCACCTAACGCTTGTTTGGCCTTCGCGCTGTAGGAACTCGCTTTGTCGAGCCAGTTTTTTGAGTCGATAGCACCAGCGGCGGATTTAGTTTTTGATATGGTCGCTTCAGTCTTTGGGCTGGCCATTTTGGGGGTCTCACAGACAAAGGGATGTAAAAGGTCCCGACAGCAATATGCCTGTTATTTCTCCGAAACGGGTGTAAATTGCCCGCAACGGTTGTGGATTATGAAATCTAAATTATTAATAATAAATTAAAATGCAATAAAGTAATAGATAAATTTATAGTTAAAATTTTTTAATGTAAATTTCTTAGTTAAATAATATTTTCAATTTTTGTTTTTAATAGTATTTTAATTAAATAATGAAATTGTATATAATAAGATATTTAAAATTTTTATTGTTTTAATTTCCACTGAGATAACAGACAATTTACTGTTTTATATATTTTAATTAAATTATACGATATTAAAGTCAAATAATTATATTTAAATGCAGGCAGCAATAGCTGGCCTGCCTTGTCTAAAAATTTTTTATAAATATAAAAAGTCAATAATACATTTAAACTTAAAACTATATTATATGGCAATCTTATCGATTAGCCGTCTACTTCGCAGCCTTAACGACCCTGTGTCTTAATTTAATTCGCAGGAATGGTCTATGCCCTCAGGCCCCCCGTAATTACCATCCAGTGCGCAAAGCGCTTAGTTGTCAATACAACATGCGCCTGCTGCACCGGAAAAAGATAAGATGGGTGACCGTAGCGCACAAACCGCCCTCTGCGGTTTACTCTTAATATTAAAGTCCTGGTGTTACTTTCCGTCACTAGGTGGCCCTATTTATGAATATTTTATATATATATATATGATATATTAATTATAATTTAAATTCTAATATATATTGATAACAATAAATACAATTTATATTATTCCAACTATTGTTGTGTGTCTTATAATTATTGTGTTTATTATATATATTCCTATTTATTTTTAATAAGTATATATATTTAATATTTGGTCTATTTAACCTATTTGTCCCTAGTGGGCGCTTTAATGTTGTATTTATTTGTCGCTAGATGGCGCAAATATTATATTCTTATGATAAATAATTATTATTTATATATATGTCTATTTTATGTTTTAATATATAATTATACCGATAAATACAAATTAACTACTTTGTGTGTTTTAATTATTATGTTTATTTCATATATATACCTAAATATTTATAATAAATATATATTTTAATATTTGGTCTATTTAACCTATTTGTCCCTAGTGGGCGCTTTTTAATTTTGTATATATGTTTGTCACTAGATGGCGCAATTATTGTATTTTTATAATAAAATAAATATTATTTATATATATGTTTACTTTATATTTTAATCAATAAATACAATTTAATATTATACCAACTATTTTGTGTGTTTTAATTATTATGTTTATTTTATATATATATGCCTAAATATTTATAATAAGTATATATTTTAGTATAGTCTATTTAACCTATTTGTCCCTAGTGGGCGCTTTTTAATTTTGTATATATATTTGACACTAGATGGCGCAATTATTGTATTTTTATAATAAAATAAATATTATTTATATATATGTTTACTTTATATTTTAATCAATAAATACAATTTAATACTATACCAAATATTATTGTGTGTTTTATAATTGTTATGTTTATTATATATATATCTAAGTTTTGTAATAAATATATATTTTAATATTTTCTATTTAACCTATTTGTCCCTAGTGGGCGCTTTAATGTTTGTATCTATTAGTCGTTAGATGGCGCAATTATTATATTTTTATAATAAATAAATATTATTTATATATATGTTTACTTTATATTTTAATGTGTAATTTTACCAATAAATACAATTTAATATTATACCGAATATATTGTGTGTTTTATAATTGTTATGTTTATTATATATATGTCTAATTACTTATAATAAATATATATTATAATATTTAATTTAAACTATTTATCCCTAGTGGGCGCTGCTAAGTTTGTATCTATATATCGCTAGATGGCGCTATTATAGTATTTTATAATAAATAAAATAAATAAAATAATATTATTTTGTATGTTTTATATTAATAATTACATATATTTATATTGTAATTGCAATAAATAGTTAAGTATTATTATATATCTATTTACTTATATACGTATATATTACTAATATTTTCAATAATAAGAAAAGTGTAACTTCTTACCGCCAGAGGGCGATATCGATTATGAATCTAGAAAGTTCCAGAACTTAGTTTAAATTTTAAGGTTTGAGAATAATATATAAAATGTCTATTTGCCACTAGAGGACGCTATTGTTATAACCTATAATAATAAATATATAGAATATAAGATTATAATTTATTTTTAAACTATTGTATATATATTTATATATATATTGTAATTAAGTTATAAAGTATTATTCTTATATGTATAATGTTTACTTATATTCGTATATATAACTATTACTTCAGTGAAATATATAATAACAACGTGTTTTTATTTGAAACTTTTTACCGCCAGAGGGCGATATCAATTCGTAATGGAAAGTTCCAGAACTCGATATTTATTTAATGGGTTTTACGAGATTTTAAGTGTAGCTATTATACAAATCTATTTATAGGGGAAATTAGGAGTGTAGATGAGCTGTATGTAGTAGTTTAGTATTTGTTTAAGTTTAGTGTTTTATGATAATTCTTCAAAATTAAATTTAAGTAAATTTTTATTATTATTAGTTTGGCTATTTGCCGCTGAAGTCGCTGTTTAGATTTCTACCATTACTTCATAAGCCCCGCCCACAAGCGTGGTTTATTTAAATTTAAATTAATACTAATTTTAAGTTATTTGTCTAATTTGTTCTATAATAAGAGTTAAATAAAGGTTATATATAATTGCAAATTATACAGAGTTAATAATATTATGATATCAATAATATAATGGAATTTTAAAGTTTTACTATAAAGTTCGGCTTTTTGCCGCTAGGTTCTCTTTATAATTTCTACCAACGCTATATAGGCTCCGCCCACAACGTGGTTGAATTTAAATTAAGGTTATGTTTTGAATTTTAAAATAAGGGCCCTGATTTATCTTATAGTACTCTAAACAGAAGTAAATATGTAAGTGCAATCTATATGGAATCTACTTTTTATAAATTATTATATAATATCAAATAAAATGATAAATTTACTGTTTGACAATATAGTTCGGCTTTTTACCGCTAGTTTCTCTCACATAAAACCTACCAACGCTATGTAGGCTCCGCCCACAATAGTAGGATTTAAGTTAAGTTAAGTTTACAATTCTATTATATTTATATTGATTTAATCCTATTAAATTACGGGTTTATCTTTAATACTACTTTAAATTAATTATCGTATATATATAAATACAGTCTATACAAATTTCAAGTTTTTATTTAATTAGTTTAGGAGATATGTGTTTGTAACAATACTACTAACAGTTTCTACACTTCTTAATTTTTTTTTAAAAGTTTAATATAAAATGTTAATTTAATAATAGATTATTACATGAGAAAGATTATTTGAAATTTGTTATTATTATTGTGAATTAAACTAATAAATTAATCTTAAAACTTAGCTGATCTCTTGTTTTGGCTGCTTGCCGCTAGGCGCCGCTGCTCCACCAACGCCTCTTTTACTTAATTTTTGGTGCGGTTTCTCGCCGCTTGAGACCGCCACCAAATCGATGTTTTATTTCGGAAACGGGCCCCAGTTTTCCTTGCCGGAAAAATCCAATTTTTGCAGGGGGTAAAGACGCGCACAAAAACTAGATTCCCGGCGAAAAAAGGGGGGGTCGTCGCTTTAGTTTTCCTGCTAGCGTGGTTGATAGATTTCGACCGCGTGTCACTTTTATATTTTTGATTATAACTTCTTTAATTATGAACCGATTTTTGAGATCTATACAGATTTGGATAGGTCTCGTCAAGACGCAACTTTTGATATATAACACAGGTTTCTAACTTTAATTTTGAAATTCACTATGGCACTATTGACTTTAGAAAAAATTTTATTACTCACTGTGGGGTTGTCCAAAAAATCCAAATTTTTGCACTATGATAGGGGATGACACAACGCACACACTGACACTAAAAAACCCGTAGGTCACCGCTGAAAAACAGACGGCGCACGCGGGTTTGTGTTTCGACGATTGTTTACCTCAGGTTTTTCCTTAATAAAACACTCAGTTTTTCACTTTTCGCGAAAATTTTTTCACTGTTAGGTTCAGTGTCACAGCGCGCACAAACTGTGTAATTTTTACGATTTTAGCGCGAAAAAATACTATTTATTTGATTTTTGTACTACGGAGCGACTTAGAAGCGCTGGCGCTCGGTCGGCGGTGAGAATGCGACTCGGTTAGGTTAGGTTAGGTTAGGTTAGGTTAGGTTAGGTTAGGTTAGGTTAGGTTGGGTTAGGTTAGGTTAGGTTAGGTTGGGTTAGGTTAGGTTAGGTTAGGTTAGGTTAGGTTAGGTTAGGTTAGGTTAGGTTAGGTTAGGTTGGGTTAGGTTAGGTTAGGTTGGGTTAGGTTAGGTTAGGTTAGGTTAGGTTAGGTTAGGTTAGGTTAGGTTGGGTTAGGTTAGGTTAGGTTGGGTTAGGTTAGGTTAGGTTAGGTTAGGTTGGGTTAGGTTAGGTTAGGTTAGGTTAGGTTAGGTTGGGTTAGGTTAGGTTAGGTTAGGTTAGGTTGGGTTAGGTTAGGTTAGGTTAGGTTAGGTTAGGTTAGGTTAGGTTAGGTTGGGTTAGGTTAGGTTAGGTTAGGTTGGGTTAGGTTAGGTTAGGTTAGGTTAGGTTAGGTTAGGTTGGGTTAGGTTAGGTTAGGTTAGGTTAGGTTAGGTTAGGTTGGGTTAGGTTAGGTTAGGTTGGGTTAGGTTAGGTTAGGTTAGGTTAGGTTGGGTTAGGTTAGGTTAGGTTAGGTTAGGTTGGGTTAGGTTAGGTTAGGTTAGGTTAGGTTGGGTTAGGTTAGGTTAGGTTAGGTTAGGTTAGGTTAGGTTAGGTTAGGTTAGGTTAGGTTAGGTTAGGTTAGGTTAGGTTAGGTTAGGTTGGGTTAGGTTAGGTTAGGTTGGGTTAGGTTAGGTTAGGTTAGGTTAGGTTAGGTTGGGTTAGGTTAGGTTAGGTTAGGTTAGGTTAGGTTGGGTTAGGTTAGGTTAGGTTAGGTTAGGTTAGGTTAGGTTAGGTTGGGTTAGGTTAGGTTGGGTTAGGTTAGGTTAGGTTAGGTTAGGTTAGGTTAGGTTAGGTTAGGTTGGGTTGGGTTAGGTTAGGTTAGGTTAGGTTAGGTTAGGTTAGGTTAGGTTGGGTTAGGTTAGGTTAGGTTAGGTTAGGTTGGGTTAGGTTAGGTTAGGTTAGGTTAGGTTAGGTTAGGTTAGGTTAGGTTAGGTTGGGTTGGGTTAGGTTAGGTTAGGTTAGGTTAGGTTAGGTTAGGTTAGGTTAGGTTAGGTTGGGTTAGGTTAGGTTAGGTTAGGTTAGGTTAGGTTAGGTTGGGTTAGGTTAGGTTAGGTTAGGTTGGGTTAGGTTAGGTTAGGTTAGGTTGGTTAGGTTAGGTTAGGTTAGGTTAGGTTAGGTTAGGTTAGGTTAGGTTGGGTTAGGTTAGGTTAGGTTGGGTTAGGTTAGGTTGGGTTAGGTTAGGTTAGGTTAGGTTAGGTTAGGTTAGGTTGGGTTGGGTTAGGTTGGGTTAGGTTAGGTTAGGTTAGGTTAGGTTAGGTTGGGATTGGGATTAGGTTAGGTTAGGTTAGGTTAGGTTAGGTTAGGTTGGGTTAGGTTAGGTTAGGTTAGGTTAGGTTAGGTTAGGTTAGGTTAGGTTGGGTTGGGTTAGGTTAGGTTAGGTTAGGTTAGGTTAGGTTAGGTTAGGTTAGGTTGGGTTAGGTTAGGTTAGGTTAGGTTGGGATTGGGTTAGGTTAGGTTCGGTTAGGTTAGGTTAGGTTAGGTTAGGTTAGGTTAGGTTAGGTTGGGTTAGGTTAGGTTAGGTTAGGTTAGGTTAGGTTAGGTTGGGTTAGGTTGGGTTAGGTTAGGTTAGGTTAGGTTAGGTTGGGTTAGGTTAGGTTGGGTTGGAGTTGGGTTAGGTTAGGTTAGGTTAGGTTAGGTTAGGTTAGGTTAGGTTAGGTTGGGTTAGGTTAGGTTAGGTTAGGTTAGGTTGGGTTAGGTTAGGTTAGGTTAGGTTAGGTTAGGTTAGGTTGGGTTAGGTTAGGTTAGGTTAGGTTAGGTTAGGTTAGGTTAGGTTGGGTTAGGTTAGGTTGGGTTAGGTTAGGTTAGGTTAGGTTAGGTTAGGTTAGGTTAGGTTAGGTTAGGTTGGGTTAGGTTAGGTTAGGTTAGGTTAGGTTGGGTTAGGTTAGGTTAGGTTAGGTTAGGTTAGGTTGGGTTAGGTTAGGTTAGGTTAGGTTAGGTTAGGTTAGGTTAGGTTGGGTTAGGTTAGGTTAGGTTAGGTTAGGTTGGGTTAGGTTAGGTTAGGTTAGGTTAGGTTAGGTTGGGTTAGGTTAGGTTAGGTTAGGTTAGGTTAGGTTGGGTTAGGTTAGGTTAGGTTAGGTTAGGTTAGGTTAGGTTAGGTTAGGTTGGGGTTAGGTTAGGTTGGGTTGGGTTGGGTTAGGTTAGGTTAGGTTAGGTTAGGTTAGGTTAGGTTAGGTTAGGTTGGGTTAGGTTAGGTTAGGTTAGGTTGGGTTAGGTTAGGTTAGGTTAGGTTAGGTTAGGTTAGGTTAGGTTAGGTTGGGTTAGGTTAGGTTAGGTTAGGTTAGGTTAGGTTGGGTTAGGTTGGGTTAGGTTAGGTTAGGTTAGGTTAGGTTAGGTTAGGTTAGGTTAGGTTAGGTTGGGTTAGGTTAGGTTAGGTTAGGTTGGGTTGGGTTGGGTTAGGTTAGGTTAGGTTGGGTTAGGTTAGGTTAGGTTAGGTTAGGTTAGGTTAGGTTAGGTTAGGTTAGGTTAGGTTGGGTTAGGTTAGGTTAGGTTAGGTTAGGTTAGGTTAGGTTAGGTTAGGTTAGGTTAGGTTAGGTTAGGTTAGATTAGGTTAGGTTAGGTTAGGTTAGGTTAGGTTAGGTTAGGTTAGGTTAGGTTAGGTTGGGTTGGGTTAGGTTAGGTTAGGTTAGGTTAGGTTAGGTTAGGTTAGGTTAGGTTAGGTTAGGTTAGGTTGGGTTAGGTTAGGTTAGGTTAGGTTAGGTTAGGTTGGGTTGGGTTAGGTTAGGTTAGGTTGGGTTAGGTTAGGTTAGGTTAGGTTAGGTTAGGTTAGGTTAGGTTAGGTTAGGTTGGGTTAGGTTAGGTTAGGTTAGGTTAGGTTAGGTTAGGTTGGGTTGGGTTGGGTTGGGTTGGGTTAGGTTAGGTTAGGTTAGGTTAGGTTGGGTTAGGTTAGGTTAGGTTAGGTTAGGTTAGGTTAGGTTAGGTTAGGTTAGGTTAGGTTAGGTTAGGTTAGGTTAGGTTAGGTTAGGTTAGGTTAGGTTAGGTTAGGTTAGGTTAGGTTAGGTTGGGATTGGGTTAGGTTGGGTTAGGTTAGGTTAGGTTAGGTTAGGTTAGGTTAGGTTAGGTTAGGTTGGGTTAGGTTAGGTTAGGTTAGGTTAGGTTAGGTTGGGTTAGGTTAGGTTAGGTTAGGTTGGGTTAGGTTAGGTTAGGTTAGGTTAGGTTAGGTTAGGTTAGGTTAGGTTAGGTTGGGTTGGGTTAGGTTAGGTTAGGTTAGGTTGGGTTAGGTTAGGTTGGGATTAGGTTAGGTTAGGTTAGGTTAGGTTAGGTTAGGTTAGGTTAGGTTAGGTTAGGTTAGGTTAGGTTAGGTTGGGTTAGGTTAGGTTGGGTTAGGTTGGAGTTAGGTTAGGTTAGGTTAGGTTGGGTTAGGTTAGGTTAGGTTGGGTTAGGTTAGGTTAGGTTAGGTTAGGTTAGGTTAGGTTAGGTTGGGTTAGGTTAGGTTAGGTTAGGTTAGGTTAGGTTAGGTTAGGTTAGGTTAGGTTAGGTTAGGTTAGGTTAGGTTAGGTTAGGTTAGGTTGGGTTAGGTTAGGTTAGGTTGGGTTAGGTTAGGTTAGGTTAGGTTAGGTTAGGTTGGGTTAGGTTAGGTTAGGTTAGGTTAGGTTAGGTTAGGTTAGGTTAGGTTAGGTTAGGTTGGGATTGGGTTAGGTTAGGTTAGGTTAGGTTAGGTTAGGTTAGGTTAGGTTGGGATTAGGTTAGGTTAGGTTAGGTTAGGTTAGGTTAGGTTAGGTTAGGTTAGGTTAGGTTGGGTTAGGTTAGGTTAGGTTAGGTTAGGTTAGGTTAGGTTAGGTTAGGTTAGGTTAGGTTAGGTTAGGTTAGGTTAGGTTGGGTTAGGTTAGGTTAGGTTAGGTTAGGTTAGGTTAGGTTAGGTTAGGTTAGGTTAGGTTAGGTTAGGTTAGGTTGGGTTAGGTTGGGTTGGGTTAGGTTAGGTTAGGTTGGGATTAGGTTAGTTGGTTAGGTTAGTTAGGTTGGGTTAGGTTAGGTTAGGTTAGGTTGGGATTAGGTTAGGTTAGGTTAGGTTAGGTGGGGTTAGGTTAGGTTAGGTTAGGTTAGGTTAGGTTAGGTTAGGTTAGGTTAGGTTGGGTTAGGTTAGGTTAGGTTAGGTTAGGTTGGGTTAGGTTAGGTTAGGTTAGGTTAGGTTAGGTTAGGTTGGGTTAGGTTAGGTTAGGTTAGGTTAGGTTAGGTTAGGTTAGGTTAGGTTAGGTTAGGTTGGGTTAGGTTAGGTTAGGTTAGGTTAGGTTAGGTTAGGTTAGGTTAGGTTAGGTTAGGTTGGGTTAGGTTAGGTTGGGTTAGGGTTAGGTTAGGTTAGGTTAGGTTAGGTTAGGTTAGGTTGGGATTGGGTTAGGTTAGGATTGGAGTTGGGTTAGGTTAGGTTAGGTTAGGTTAGGTTAGGATTAGGTTGGAGTTAGGTTAGGTTAGGTTAGGTTAGGTTGGGTTAGGTTAGGTTAGGTTAGGTTAGGTTAGGTTGGGTTAGGTTAGGTTAGGTTAGGTTGGGTTAGGTTAGGTTAGGTTAGGTTAGGTTAGGTTAGGTTAGGTTAGGTTAGGTTAGAGTTGGAGTTGGAGTTAGGTTGGGTTAGGTTAGGTTAGGTTAGGTTAGGTTAGGTTAGGTTGGGTTAGGTTAGGTTAGGTTAGGTTAGGTTAGGTTAGGTTGGGTTAGGTTAGGTTAGGTTAGGTTAGGTTAGGTTAGGTTAGGTTAGGTTAGGTTAGGTTGGGTTAGGTTAGGTTAGGTTAGGTTAGGTTGGGTTGGGTTAGGTTAGGTTAGGTTAGGTTGGGTTAGGTTAGGATTAGGGTTAGAGTTAGGTTAGGTTAGGTTAGGTTAGGTTAGGTTAGGTTAGGTTAGGTTAGAGTTAGGTTAGGTTAGGTTAGGTTAGAGTTAGGATTGGGATTTAGGTTAGGTTAGGTTAGGTTAGGTTAGGTTGGGTTAGGTTAGGTTAGGTTGGGATTGGAGTTAGGTTAGGTTAGGTTAGGTTAGGTTAGGATTAGGTTAGGTTGGGTTGGGTTAGGATTAGGTTAGGTTGGGTTAGGTGGGTTAGGTTAGGTTAGGTTAGGTTGAAGGTTGGAGTTAGGTTATAGGTTAGGTTAGGTTGGGATTAGGTTAGGTTAGGTTGGAGTTGGGTTAGGTTAGAGTTGGGATTAGGTTAGAGTTGGGTTAGGTTGGGTTAGGTTAGAAGTTAGAGTTAGAGTTGGAGTTTAGGTTAGGATTAAGGTTAGGTTGGAGTTGGAGTTGGGTTGAGGTTAGGTTGGGATTTAGGTTAGAGTTAAGGTTTAGGTGGAGTTAGGTTAGGTTGGAGTTAGGTTAGGTTAGGTTAGGTTGGGATTAAGGTTAGAGTTAGGTTAGGGTTAGAGTTAGAGATTAGAGTTAGGTTAGGTTAGGTTAGGTTGGATTTAGGTTAGGTTAGGTTGGGTTAGGTTGGGATTGGGATTGGGATTAGGTTGGGTGGGTTGGGTTAGGTTAGGTTAGGTTAGGTTGGGTTGGGTTAGGTTGGAGTTTGAGTTGGGATTAGAGTTAGGTTAGGTTAGAGTTAGGTTGGGTTAGGTTAGGTTGGGTTAGGTTGTTAGGTTGGGTTAGGTTAGGTTAGGTTGGAGTTGGGATTGGGATTGGGTTGGGATTAGGTTAGAGTTGGGATTAGGTGGGTTAGGTTAGGATTAGGTTAGGTTGGGATTAGGATTAGGTTAGGTTGGGATTAGGTTAGGTTAGGTTGGGTTGGGTTAGGTTAGGTTGGGTTGGGTTAGGTTGGGATTAGGTTAGGTTAGGTTAGGTTGGGTTAGGTTGGGTTAGGTTAGGTTAGGTTAGGTTAGGTTAGAGGTTGGGATTAGGTTAGGTTGGAGTTGGGAGTTAGGTTAGGTTTGGCAGGTTAGGTTAGGTTAGAGTTGGAGTTAGGTTAGGTTGGGTTAGAGTTGAGTTGG
>CM041769.1:15000-32500 GCA_023373885.1 Hestina assimilis | reverse complement strand
GTTAGGTTGGGTTAGGTTAGGTTAGGTTAGGTTAGGTTAGGATTGGGTTAGGTTAGGTTAGGTTGGGATTAGGTTAGGTTAGGTTAGGTTAGGTTAGGTTAGGTTAGGTTAGGTTAGGTTAGAGTTGGGATTAGGTTAGGTTAGGTTAGGTTAGGTTGGGTTAGGTTAGGTTAGGTTAGGTTAGGTTAGGTTGGGTTAGGTTAGGTTAGGTTAGGTTAGGTTGGGTTAGGTTAGGTTAGGTTAGGTTAGGTTAGGTTAGGTTGGGTTGGGTTAGGTTGGAGTTAGGTTAGGTTAGGTTAGGTTAGGTTAGGTTAGGTTGGGTTAGGTTAGGTTAGGTTAGGTTAGGTTAGGTTAGGTTAGGTTGATTAGGTTAGGTTAGGTTAGGTTAGGTTAGGTTGGGATTGGGTTAGGTTAGGTTAGGTTGGGTTAGGTTAGGTTAGGTTAGGTTAGGTTAGGTTAGGTTAGGTTAGGTTAGGTTGGGTTAGGTTAGGTTGGGTTAGGTTAGGTTGGGATTAGGTTAGGTTGGGTTAGGTTAGGTTGGGATTAGGTTAGGTTAGGTTAGGTTAGGTTAGGTTAGGTTAGGTTAGGTTAGGTTGGGTTAGGTTAGGTTAGGTTAGGTTAGGTTGGGTTAGGTTAGGTTAGGTTAGGTTAGGTTAGGTTGGGTTAGGTTAGGTTAGGTTAGGTTAGGTTAGGTTAGGTTGGGTTAGGTTAGGTTGGGTTAGGTTAGGTTAGGTTGGGTTAGGTTAGGTTAGGTTAGGTTAGGTTAGGTTGGGTTAGGTTGGGTTAGGTTGGGATTGGGTTAGGTTAGGTTAGGTTAGGTTAGGTTGGGTTAGGTTAGGTTAGGTTAGGTTAGGTTAGGTTGGGTTAGGTTAGGTTAGGTTAGGTTAGGTTAGGTTAGGTTGGGTTAGGTTAGGTTAGGTTAGGTTGGGTTGGGTTAGGTTAGGTTAGGTTGGGTTAGGTTGGGATTGGGTTAGGTTAGGTTAGGTTAGGTTAGGTTAGGTTAGGTTAGGTTAGGTTAGGTTAGGTTGGGTTAGGTTGGGTTAGGTTGGGTTGGGTTAGGTTAGGTTAGGTTAGGTTAGGTTGGGTTAGGTTAGGTTAGGTTAGGTTAGGTTAGAGTTAGGTTAGGTTAGGTTAGGTTAGGTTGGGTTAGGTTGGGATTAGGTTAGGTTAGGTTAGGTTAGGTTGGGATTAGGTTAGAGTTAGGTTGGGTTAGGTTAGGTTAGGTTAGGTTAGGTTAGGTTAGGTTAGGTTGGGTTAGGTTAGGTTAGGTTAGGTTGGGTTAGGTTAGGTTGGGTTAGGTTAGGTTAGGTTAGGTTAGGTTGGGTTAGGTTAGGTTAGGTTAGGTTGGGTTAGGTTAGGTTAGGTTAGGTTAGGTTAGGTTAGGTTAGGTTAGGTTAGGTTGGGTTAGGTTAGGTTGGGTTAGGTTAGGTTAGGTTAGGTTAGGTTAGGTTAGGTTAGGTTAGGTTAGGTTGGGTTAGGTTAGGTTGGGTTGGGTTAGGTTAGGGTTAGGTTGGTTAGGTTAGGTTAGGTTGGGTTAGGTTAGGTTAGGTTAGGTTAGGTTAGGTTAGGTTAGGTTAGGTTAGGTTGGGTTAGGTTAGGTTAGGTTAGGTTAGGTTAGGTTGGGTTAGGTTAGGTTGGGTTGGGTTAGGTTAGGTTGGGTTAGGTTAGGTTAGGTTGAGGTTAGGTTAGGTTAGGTTGGGTTGGGATTAGGTTAGGTTGGGTTAGGTTAGGTTAGGTTAGGTTAGGTTAGGTTAGGTTAGGTTAGGTTGGGTTAGGTTAGGTTGGGTTAGGTTAGGTTAGGTTGGGTTAGGTTAGAGTTGGGTTGGGTTAGGTTGGGTTGGGTTGGGTTAGGTTGGGATTAGTTGGGTTGGGTTAGGTTAGGTTAGGTTAGGTTGGGTTGGGATTGGGTTAGGTTAGGTTGGGTTGGGTTGGGATTAGGTTAGGTTGGGTTAGGTTGGGTTAGGTTGGGTTAGGTTGGGTTAGGTTAGGTTAGGTTAGGTTAGGTTAGGTTAGGTTAGGTTAGGTTAGGTTGGGTTAGGTTGGGTTAGGTTAGGTTAGGTTAGGTTAGGTTAGGTTAGGTTGGGTTAGGTTAGGTTAGGTTAGGTTAGGTTAGGTTAGGTTGGGTTAGGTTGGGTTAGGTTGGGATTAGGTTAGGTTAGGTTAGGTTAGGTTAGGTTAGGTTGGGTTGGGTTAGGTTAGGTTAGGTTAGGTTAGGTTAGGTTAGGTTAGGTTAGGTTAGGTTAGGTTGGGTTAGGTTAGGTTAGGTTGGGTTGGGATTGGGTTAGGTTGGAGTTGGGATTAGGTTAGGTTAGGTTGGGTTAGGTTAGGTTAGGTTAGGTTAGGTTAGGTTAGGTTAGGTTAGGTTAGGTTAGGTTAGGATTGGTTAGGTTAGGTTAGGTTAGGTTAGGTTAGGTTAGGTTAGGTTGGGTTAGGTTAGGTTAGGTTAGGTTAGGTTAGGTTGGAGTTAGGTTAGGTTAGGTTAGGTTGGGTTAGGTTGGGATTAGGTTAGGTTGGGTTAGGTTAGGTTAGGTTGGGTTGGGTTAGGTTAGGTTGGGATTAGGTTAGGTTGGAGTTAGGTTAGGTTGGGATTAGGTTAGGTTAGGTTAGGTTAGGTTAGGTTGGGATTAGGTTGGGTTAGGTTAGGTTGGGATTAGGTTAGGTTAGGTTAGGTTAGGTTAGGTTAGGTTGGGATTGGGTTAGGTTAGGTTAGGTTAGGTTAGGTTGGGATTAGGTTAGGTTAGGTTAGGTTAGGTTAGGTTAGGTTAGGATTAGGTTGGGTTGGGATTGGGTTAGGTTAGGTTAGGTTAGGTTAGGTTAGGTTAGGTTAGGTTGGGTTAGGTTAGGTTAGGTTAGGTTGGGTTAGGTTAGGTTAGGTTAGAGTTAGAGTTGGGATTGGGTTGGGTTGGGATTGGGTTAGGTTAGGTTAGGTTGGGTTAGGTTAGGTTAGGTTAGGTTAGGTTAGGTTAGGTTGGGATTAGGTTAGGTTAGGTTAGGTTAGGTTGGGATTAGGTTAGGTTAGGTTGGGATTAGGTTAGGTTAGGTTAGGTTAGGTTAGGTTAGGTTGGGTTAGGTTGGGTTGGGTTAGGTTAGGTTGGGTTGGGTTAGGTTAGGTTGGGTTAGGTTAGGTTAGGTTAGGATTGGGTTAGGTTAGGTTAGGTTGGGATTGAGTTGGGTTAGGTTGGAGTTAGGTTAGGTTAGGTTAGGTTAGGTTAGGTTAGGTTAGGTTAGGTTAGGTTAGGTTGGGTTAGGTTAGGTTAGGTTGGGTTAGGTTGGGTTAGGTTAGGTTAGGTTGGGATTGGGTTAGGTTAGGTTAGGTTAGGTTAGGTTAGGTTAGGTTAGGTTGGGATTAGGTTAGGTTAGGTTGGGATTGGGTTAGGTTAGGTTAGGTTAGGTTAGGTTAGGTTAGAGTTAGGTTAGGTTAGGTTAGGTTAGGTTGGGTTGGGATTGGGTTAGGTTAGGTTAGGTTAGGTTAGGTTGGGTTAGGTTAGGTTAGGTTAGGTTAGGTTGGGTTAGGTTAGGTTAGGTTAGGTTAGGTTAGGTTGGGTTAGGTTAGGTTAGGTTAGGTTAGGTTAGGTTAGGTTAGGTTGGGTTAGGTTAGGTTAGGTTAGGTTAGGTTAGGTTAGGTTAGGTTAGGTTGGGTTAGGTTGGGTTAGGTTAGGTTGGGATTGGGTTAGGTTAGGTTGGGTTAGGTTAGGTTAGGTTAGGTTAGGTTAGGTTAGGTTAGGTTAGGTTAGGTTAGGTTGGGTTAGGTTAGGTTAGGTTAGGTTAGGTTGGGTTAGGTTAGGTTAGGTTAGGTTGGGTTAGGTTAGGTTAGGTTGGGTTAGGTTAGGTTAGGTTAGGTTAGGTTAGGTTGGGTTGGGTTAGGTTAGGTTAGGTTAGGTTAGGTTAGGTTAGGTTAGGTTAGGTTAGGTTGGGTTAGGTTAGGTTAGGTTAGGTTAGGTTAGGTTGGGTTAGGTTAGGTTAGGTTGGGTTAGGTTAGGTTAGGTTAGGTTAGGTTAGGTTAGGTTAGGTTAGGTTGGGTTAGGTTAGGTTAGGTTAGGTTAGGTTGGGTTAGGTTAGGTTAGGTTAGGTTAGGTTAGGTTAGGTTGGGTTAGGTTAGGTTAGGTTAGGTTAGGTTGGAGTTGGGTTAGGTTAGGTTAGGTTAGGTTAGGTTGGGTTAGGTTAGGTTGGGATTGGGATTAGGTTGGGTTAGGTTAGGTTGGGATTAGGTTAGGTTGGGTTAGGTTGGAGTTAGGTTGGGTTAGGTTAGGTTAGGTTGGGATTGGGTTAGGTTAGGTTGGGTTAGGTTAGGTTAGGTTAGGTTGGGTTGGAGTTAGGTTGGGTTAGGTTGGGATTGGGTTAGGTTAGGTTGGGTTAGGTTAGGTTGGGTTAGGTTAGGTTGGGATTGGAGTTAGGTTAGGTTGGGATTGGGTTAGGTTAGGTTAGGTTGGGTTGGGTTAGGTTAGGTTGGGATTGGGATTAGGTTAGGTTAGGTTGGAGTTGGGTTAGGTTAGGTTAGGTTAGGTTAGGTTAGGTTAGGTTAGGTTAGGTTAGGTTAGGTTGGGTTAGGTTAGGTTAGGTTAGGTTAGGTTGGGATTAGGTTAGGTTAGGTTAGGTTAGGTTGGGATTAGGTTGGGTTAGGTTAGGTTGGGTTAGGTTAGGTTAGGTTAGGTTGGGTTAGGTTAGGTTGGGTTGGGTTAGGTTAGGTTGGGTTAGGTTAGGTTGGGATTGGGTTAGGTTGGGTTAGGTTAGGTTAGGTTAGGTTAGGTTAGGTTAGGTTGGGTTAGGTTAGGTTAGGTTAGGTTAGGTTAGGTTGGGTTAGGTTAGGTTGGGTTAGGTTAGGTTAGGTTGGGATTAGGTTAGGTTGGGTTAGGTTAGGTTAGGTTGGGTTAGGTTAGGTTAGGTTAGGTTAGGTTAGAGTTGGGTTAGGTTAGGTTAGGTTAGGTTAGGTTAGGTTAGGTTAGGTTAGGTTAGGTTAGGTTAGGTTGGGTTAGGTTGGGTTAGGTTAGGTTGGGTTAGGTTAGGTTGGGATTGGGTTGGGTTAGTTAGGGTTGGGATTAGGTTAGGTTGGGATTGGGTTAGGTTGGAGTTAGGTTAGGTTGGGTTAGGTTAGGTTAGGTTGGGTTAGGTTAGGTTAGGTTAGGTTGGAGTTGGGATTAGGTTAGGTTGGAGTTGGGTTAGGTTAGGTTAGGTTAGGTTAGGTTAGGTTAGGTTAGGTTAGGTTAGGTTAGGTTAGGTTAGGTTAGGTTAGGTTGGGTTAGGTTAGGTTAGGTTGGGTTAGGTTAGGTTAGGTTGGGATTGGGTTAGGTTAGGTTAGGTTAGGTTAGGTTAGGTTAGGTTAGGTTAGGTTAGGTTGGGTTAGGTTAGGTTAGGTTGGGTTAGGTTAGGTTAGGTTGGGTTAGGTTAGGTTAGGTTAGGTTAGGTTAGGTTAGGTTAGGTTAGGTTGGGTTAGGTTGGGTTAGGTTAGGTTAGGTTAGGTTAGGTTAGGTTAGGTTGGGATTAGGTTAGGTTGGGTTAGGTTGGGTTAGGTTAGGTTAGGTTGGGATTGGAGTTAGGTTAGGTTAGGTTAGGTTAGGTTAGGTTAGGTTAGAGTTAGGTTAGGTTAGGTTGGGTTGGGTTAGGTTAGGTTAGGTTAGGTTAGGTTGGGATTGGGTTAGGTTAGGTTAGGTTAGGTTAGGTTGGGTTAGGTTAGGTTAGGTTAGGTTAGGTTAGGTTAGGTTAGGTTAGGTTAGGTTAGGTTAGGTTAGGTTGGGATTGGGTTAGGTTAGGTTGGGATTAGGTTAGAGTTAGGTTGGGATTAGGTTAGGTTAGGTTAGGTTCGGTTAGGTTAGGTTAGGTTAGGTTAGGTTAGGTTAGGTTAGGTTGGGTTAGGTTAGGTTAGGTTAGGTTAGGATTGGGTTAGGTTAGGTTAGGTTAGGTTGGGTTGGGATTGGGTTGGAGTTAGGTTGGGTTAGGTTAGGTTAGGTTAGGTTAGGTTAGGTTAGGTTAGGTTAGGTTAGGTTGGGTTAGGTTAGGTTAGGTTAGGTTAGGTTAGGTTAGGTTGGGTTAGGTTAGGTTAGGTTAGGTTAGGTTAGGTTAGGTTAGGTTAGGTTAGGTTAGGTTAGGTTGGGTTAGGTTGGGTTAGGTTAGGTTAGGTTAGGTTAGGTTAGGTTAGGTTGGGTTAGGTTGGGATTAGGTTAGGTTAGGTTAGGTTAGGTTAGGTTAGGTTGGGATTGGGTTAGGTTAGGTTAGGTTAGGTTAGGTTGGGTTAGGTTAGGTTGGGTTAGGTTAGGTTAGGTTAGGTTAGGATTGGGTTAGGTTAGGTTAGGTTAGGTTAGGTTGGGTTAGGTTAGGTTGGGATTGGGTTAGGTTAGGTTGGGTTGGGTTAGGTTAGGTTAGGTTAGGTTAGGTTAGGTTAGGTTGAGTTGGTTAGATTAGGTTAGGTTAGGTTAGGTTAGGTTAGGTTAGGTTAGGTTAGGTTAGGTTAGGTTAGGTTGGGTTAGGTTAGGTTAGGTTAGGTTGGGTTAGGTTAGGTTAGGTTAGGTTAGGTTAGGTTAAGTTAGGTTGGGATTGGGTTAGGTTAGGTTGGGATTAGGTTAGGTTGGGTTAGGTTAGGTTAGGTTAGGTTAGGTTAGGTTGGGTTAGGTTAGGTTAGGTTAGGTTAGGTTAGGTTAGGTTAGGTTAGGTTAGGTTAGGTTGGGTTAGGTTAGGTTGGGTTGGGATTGGGATTAGGTTAGGTTAGGTTAGGTTAGGTTAGGTTAGGTTAGGTTAGGTTAGGTTGGGTTAGGTTAGGTTGGGTTAGGTTAGGTTGGGTTAGGTTAGGTTAGGTTAGGTTAGGTTAGGTTGGGTTAGGTTAGGTTAGGTTAGGTTGGGTTAGGTTAGGTTGGGATTGGGTTAGGTTAGGTTAGGTTAGGTTAGGTTAGGTTAGGTTAGGTTAGGTTGGGATTAGGTTAGGTTAGGTTAGGTTGGGTTAGGTTGGGATTGGGATTAGGTTAGGTTAGGTTAGGTTAGGTTAGGTTAGGTTAGGTTAGGTTGGGTTAGGTTAGGTTAGGTTAGGTTAGGTTAGGTTAGGTTAGGTTGGGTTAGGTTAGGTTGGGTTAGGTTAGGTTAGGTTAGGTTAGGTTAGGTTAGGTTAGGTTAGGTTGGGTTAGGTTAGGTTAGGTTAGGTTGGGTTAGGTTAGGTTAGGTTAGGTTAGGTTAGGTTAGGTTAGGTTAGGTTAGGTTAGGTTAGGTTGGGTTAGGTTAGGTTAGGTTAGGTTAGGTTAGGTTAGGTTGGGGTTAGGTTAGGTTGGGTTAGGTTGGGTTAGGTTGGGTTAGGTTAGGTTAGGTTAGGTTAGGTTGGGTTGGGTTGGGTTAGGTTGGGATTGGGATTAGGTTAGGTTAGGTTAGGTTAGGTTAGGTTAGGTTAGGTTAGGTTAGGTTAGGTTGGGTTAGGTTAGGTTAGGTTAGGTTGGGTTAGGTTAGGTTAGGTTAGGTTGGGTTAGGTTAGGTTAGGTTAGGTTAGGTTGGGTTAGGTTAGGTTAGGTTAGGTTGGGTTAGGTTAGGTTAGGTTAGGTTAGGTTAGGTTGGGTTAGGTTAGGTTGGGTTGGGTTAGGTTAGGTTAGGTTGGGATTAGGTTAGGTTAGGTTGGGTTAGGTTAGGTTAGGTTAGGTTAGGTTAGGTTAGGTTAGGTTAGGTTGGGTTGGGTTGGGTTAGGTTAGGTTAGGTTAGGTTAGGTTAGGTTAGGATTGGGTTAGGTTAGGTTGGGTTAGGTTGGGTTAGGTTAGGTTAGGTTGGGTTAGGTTAGGTTAGGTTAGGTTAGGTTAGGTTAGGTTAGGTTAGGTTAGGTTGGGTTAGGTTAGGTTAGGTTAGGTTGGGTTAGGTTAGGTTAGGTTAGGTTAGGTTAGGTTAGGTTGGGTTAGGTTAGGTTAGGTTAGGTTAGGTTGGGTTGGGATTGGGTTAGGTTAGGTTAGGTTGGGTTAGGTTGGGTTAGGTTGGGATTGGGTTAGGTTAGGTTAGGTTAGGTTAGGTTAGGTTAGGTTAGGTTAGGTTAGGTTGGGTTAGGTTAGGTTAGGTTAGGTTGGGTTGGGTTAGGTTGGGATTAGGTTAGGTTAGGTTAGGTTAGGTTAGGTTAGGTTAGGTTAGGTTGGGTTAGGTTAGGTTGGGATTGGGTTAGGTTAGGTTAGGTTAGGTTTAGGTTGGTTAGGTTAGGTTGGGTTGGGTTAGGTTGGGTTAGGTTAGGTTAGGTTAGGTTAGGTTAGGTTGGGTTAGGTTAGGTTAGGTTAGGTTAGGTTGGGTTAGGTTAGGTTAGGTTGGGTTAGGTTAGGTTAGGTTAGGTTGGGATTAGGTTAGGTTAGGTTAGGTTAGGTTAGGTTAGGTTAGGTTAGGTTAGGTTGGGATTGGGTTAGGTTAGGTTAGATTAGGTTAGGTTGGGTTGGGTTGGGTTGGGTTAGGTTAGGTTAGGTTAGGTTGGGTTGGGTTAGGTTAGGTTAGGTTAGGTTAGGTTAGGTTAGGTTAGGTTAGGTTAGGTTAGGTTAGGTTAGGTTAGGTTAGGTTGGGATTGGGTTAGGTTGAGTTAGGTTAGGTTAGGTTGGGTTAGGTTAGGTTAGGTTAGGTTAGGTTAGGTTAGGTTAGGTTAGGTTGGGTTAGGTTAGGTTGGGTTAGGTTAGGTTAGGTTTGGTTAGGTTAGGTTAGGTTAGGTTAGGTTAGGTTAGGTTAGGTTGGGTTAGGTTAGGTTGGGATTGGGATTGGGTTAGGTTAGGTTAGGTTAGGTTAGGTTAGGTTAGGTTAGGTTAGGTTAGGTTAGGTTGGGTTAGGTTAGGTTAGGTTAGGTTAGGTTGGGTTAGGTTAGGTTAGGATTAGGTTAGGTTAGGTTAGGTTAGGTTAGGTTAGGTTGGGATTGGAGTTGGGATTAGGTTGGGATTAGGTTAGGTTGGGTTAGGTTAGGTTAGGTTAGGTTGGGTTAGGTTGGGATTAGGTTAGGTTAGGATTGGGTTAGGTTAGGTTAGGTTGGGTTAGGTTAGGTTAGGTTAGGTTGGAGTTAGGTTAGGTTAGGTTGGAGTTAGGTTGGGTTAGGTTAGGTTAGGTTGGGATTGGGTTAGGTTAGGTTAGGTTAGGTTAGGTTAGGTTAGGTTGGGTTAGGTTAGGTTAGGTTAGGTTAGGTTGGGTTAGGTTAGGTTAGGTTAGGTTAGGTTAGGTTAGGTTAGGTTAGAGTTGGGTTAGGTTAGGTTAGGTTAGGTTAGGTTAGGTTGGGATTAGGATTAGGTTAGGTTAGGTTAGGTTAGGTTAGGTTAGGTTAGGTTAGGTTAGGTTAGGTTAGGTTAGGTTGGGTTAGGTTAGGTTAGGTTAGGTTAGGTTAGGTTGGGTTAGGTTAGGTTGGGTTAGGTTAGGTTAGGTTGGGTTAGGTTAGGTTGGGATTGGGTTAGGTTGGGTTAGGTTAGGTTAGGTTAGGTTAGGTTAGGTTGGGTTAGGTTGGGTTAGGTTGGGTTGGGTTAGGTTAGGTTAGGTTGGAGTTAGGTTAGGTTAGGTTAGGTTAGGTTAGGTTGGGATTGGGTTGGGATTGGGTTAGGTTAGGTTAGGTTAGGTTAGGTTGGGTTAGGTTAGGTTAGGTTAGGTTAGGTTAGGTTAGGTTAGGTTAGGTTAGGTTGGGTTAGGTTAGGTTAGGATTGGGTTAGGTTAGGTTAGGTTAGGTTAGGTTGGGTTAGGTTAGGTTAGGTTAGGTTGGGTTAGGTTAGGTTAGGTTAGGTTAGGTTAGGTTAGGTTAGGTTAGGTTGGGTTAGGTTAGGTTGGGTTAGGTTGGAGTTGGGTTAGGGTTAGGTTAGGTTAGGTTGGGTTAGGTTAGGTTAGGTTGGGATTGGGTTAGGTTAGGTTAGGTTAGGTTAGGTTAGGTTAGGTTAGGTTAGGTTAGGTTAGGTTAGGTTGGGTTAGGTTAGGTTAGGTTAGGTTAGGTTAGGTTAGGTTAGGTTAGGTTGGGTTAGGTTAGGTTAGGTTGGGTTAGGTTAGGTTAGGTTAGGTTAGGTTAGGTTAGGTTAGGTTAGGTTAGGTTGGGTTAGGTTAGGTTAGGTTAGGTTAGGTTAGGTTAGGTTAGGTTGGGTTAGGTTAGGTTGGGTTAGGTTAGGTTGGGATTGGGTTAGGTTAGGTTGGGATTAGGTTAGGTTAGGTTGGGTTAGGTTAGGATTGGGTTAGGTTGGGTTAGGTTGGGATTGGGTTAGGTTAGGTTGGGTTAGGTTGGGTTAGGTTAGGTTAGGTTGGGATTGGTTAGGTTGGGTTAGGTTGGGTTAGGTTAGGTTGGGATTAGGTTAGGTTGGGATTGGGTTAGGTTGGGTTAGGTTAGGTTGGGTTAGGTTAGGTTAGGTTAGGTTGGGATTGGGTTAGGTTAGGTTAGGTTAGGTTAGGTTAGGTTAGATTAGGTTAGGTTAGGTTAGGTTAGGTTAGGTTAGGTTAGGTTAGGTTAGGTTAGGTTAGGTTAGGTTGGGTTGGGATTGGGTTAGGTTAGGTTAGGTTAGGTTAGGTTAGGTTAGGTTGGGATTGGGTTAGGTTAGGTTAGGTTGGGTTAGGTTGGGTTAGGTTAGGTTAGGTTAGGTTAGGTTAGGATTGGGATTGGGTTAGGTTAGGTTAGGTTAGGTTAGGTTGGGATTAGGTTGGGTTAGGTTAGGTTGGGATTAGGTTAGGTTAGGTTAGGTTGGGTTAGGTTGGGTTAGGTTAGGTTGGGATTGGGTTAGGTTAGGTTAGGTTAGGTTAGGTTAGGTTGGGTTAGGTTAGGTTAGGTTGGGTTAGGTTAGGTTAGGTTAGGTTAGGTTAGGTTAGGTTAGGTTGGGTTAGGTTGGGTTGGGTTGGGTTGGGATTAGGTTAGGTTGGGTTAGGTTAGGTTGGGTTAGGTTAGGTTGGGTTGGGTTAGGTTGGGTTGGAGTTAGGTTGGGATTAGGTTAGGTTGGGATTGGGTTAGGGATTGGGTTAGGTTAGGTTAGGTTAGGTTGGGATTGGGTTAGGTTAGGTTAGGTTGGGTTGGGTTAGAGTTGGAGTTAGGTTGGGTTGGAGTTAGGTTAGGTTGGGTTAGGTTAGGTTAGGTTAGGTTAGGTTAGAGTTGGGATTGGAGTTGGGTTAGGTTAGGTTGGGTTAGGTTAGGTTAGGTTAGGTTAGGTTAGGTTAGGTTAGGTTAGGTTGGGTTAGGTTAGGTTAGGTTAGGTTGGGTTAGGTTAGGTTAGGTTAGGTTAGGTTAGGTTAGGTTGGGTTAGGTTAGGTTAGGTTAGGTTAGGTTAGGTTAGGTTGGGATTGGGTTAGGTTGGGTTAGGTTAGGTTAGGTTAGGTTAGGTTAGGTTGGGATTAGAGTTAGGTTAGGTTAGGTTAGGTTAGGTTAGGTTAGGTTAGGTTAGGTTAGGTTAGGTTGGGTTAGGTTAGGTTAGGTTAGGTTAGGTTGGGTTAGGTTAGGTTAGGTTGGGATTGGGTTAGGTTAGGTTAGGTTAGGTTAGGTTAGGTTAGGTTAGGTTAGGTTAGGTTGGGTTAGGTTAGGTTGGGTTAGGTTAGGTTAGGTTAGGTTGGGATTGGGTTAGGTTAGGTTGGGTTAGGTTAGGTTAGGTTAGGTTAGGTTAGGTTAGGTTAGGTTAGGTTGGGTTAGGTTAGGTTAGGTTAGGTTAGGTTAGGTTGGGTTGGGTTGGGATTGGGTTAGGTTAGGTTAGGTTAGGTTTAGGTTAGGTTAGGTTGGGTTAGGTTGGGTTATTGGGTTAGGTTGGGTTGGGATTGGGTTAGGTTAGGTTAGGTTAGGTTAGGTTGGGATTAGGTTAGGTTAGGTTAGGTTAGGTTAGGTTAGGTTAGGTTAGGTTAGGTTAGGTTAGGTTAGGTTAGGTTGGGTTGGGTTAGGTTAGGTTAGGTTGGGTTAGGTTAGGTTGGGTTAGGTTAGGTTAGGTTAGGTTAGGTTAGTTGAGTTAGGTTGGGATTAGGTTAGGTTAGGTTAGGTTAGGTTAGGTTAGGTTAGGTTAGGTTAGGTTAGGTTAGGTTAGGTTGGGTTGGGTTAGGTTAGGTTAGGTTAGGTTAGGTTAGGTTAGGTTAGGTTAGGTTAGGTTAGGTTAGAGTTGGGTTAGGTTAGGTTGGGTTAGGTTAGGTTAGGATTAGGTTGGGATTAGGTTAGGTTAGGTTAGGTTAGGTTAGGTTAGGTTAGGTTAGGTTAGGTTAGGTTGGGTTAGGTTAGGTTAGGTTGGGTTAGGTTAGGTTGGGTTAGGTTAGGTTAGGTTAGGTTAGGTTAGAGTTAGGTTAGGTTGGGTTAGGTTAGGTTAGGTTAGGTTGGGATTAGGTTAGGTTAGGTTAGGTTAGGTTGGGATTAGGTTAGGTTAGGTTAGGTTGGGATTAGGTTAGGATTGGGTTAGGTTAGGTTGGGATTAGGTTAGGTTAGGTTAGGTTAGGTTAGGTTAGGTTGGGTTAGGTTAGGTTGGGTTAGGTTAGGTTAGGTTAGGTTAGGTTAGGTTGGGATTGGGTTAGGTTAGGTTAGGTTAGGTTAGGTTAGGTTAGGTTAGGTTGAGTTAGGTTAGGTTAGGTTAGGTTGGGATTGGGTTAGGTTAGGTTGGGATTAAGATTAGGTTAGGTTAGGTTAGGTTAGGTTGGGGTTAGGTTGGGTTAGGTTAGGATTGGGTTGGGTTAGGTTAGGTTGGGTTGGAGTTAGGATTGGGTTGGAGTTAGGTTAGGTTAGGTTGGGTTAGGTTAGGTTAGGTTAGGTTAGGTTAGGTTAGGTTGGGATTAGGTTAGGTTAGGTTAGGTTAGGTTAGGTTAGGTTAGGTTAGGTTAGGTTAGGTTAGGTTAGGTTGGGTTGGGTTAGGTTAGGTTAGGTTAGGTTAGGTTGGGATTAGGTTAGGTTAGGTTAGGTTAGGTTAGGTTAGGTTAGGTTAGGTTAGGTTAGGTTGGGTTGGGTTAGGTTAGGTTAGGTTGGGTTAGGTTGGGTTAGGTTGGAGTTAGGTTAGGTTAGGTTAGGTTAGGTTAGGTTGGGTTAGGTTGGGATTAGGTTAGGTTAGGTTGGGATTGGAGTTAGGTTAGGTTAGGTTAGGATTGGGTTAGGTTAGGTTGGGATTAGGTTAGGTTAGGTTGGGTTAGGTTAGGTTAGGTTAGGATTAGGTTAGGTTAGAGATTGGGATTAGGTTGGGTTAGGTTAGGTTAGGTTAGGTTAGGTTAGGTTAGGTTAGGTTAGGTTAGGTTAGGTTGGGTTAGGTTGGGTTAGGTTGGAGTTAGGTTGGGTTAGGTTAGGTTGGGATTGGGTTAGGTTAGGTTAGGTTAGGTTAGGTTGGGTTAGGTTAGGTTAGGTTAGGTTAGGTTAGGTTAGGTTAGGTTGGGTTAGGTTAGGTTAGGTTAGGTTAGGTTAGGTTAGGTTAGGTTGGGTTAGGTTAGGTTAGGTTGGGTTAGGTTAGGTTAGGTTAGGTTAGGTTAGGTTGGGTTAGGTTAGAGTTAGGTTGGGATTAGGTTAGGTTAGGATTGGGTTAGGTTAGGTTAGGTTGGGTTAGGTTAGGTTAGGTTAGGTTGGGTTGGGTTGGGTTAGGTTAGGTTAGGTTAGGTTAGGTTAGGTTGGGTTAGGTTAGGTTGGGTTAGGTTAGGTTAGGTTAGGTTGGGTTAGGTTGGGTTGGGATTGGGTTAGGTTAGGTTGGGTTAGGTTAGGTTAGGTTAGGTTGGAGTTAGGTTAGGTTGGGTTAGGTTGGGTTAGGTTGGGATTAGGTTAGGTTGGGTTAGGTTAGGTTGGGATTAGGTTAGGTTAGGTTAGGTTAGGTTAGGTTAGGTTGGGATTAGGTTAGGTTAGGTTAGGTTAGGATTAGGTTAGGTTAGGATTAGGTTAGGTTAGGTTAGGTTAGGTTAGGTTGGGTTAGGTTAGGTTAGGTTAGGTTAGGTTAGGTTGGGTTAGGTTAGGTTAGGTTAGGTTAGGTTAGGTTAGGTTAGGTTGGGTTAGGTTAGGTTAGGTTAGGTTGGGTTAGGTTAGGTTAGGTTAGGTTGGGTTAGGTTAGGTTAGGTTAGGTTAGGTTAGGTTAGGTTAGGTTAGGTTGGGTTAGGTTGGGTTAGGTTAGGTTAGGTTGGAGTTAGATTGGGTTAGGTTAGGTTGGGTTAGGTTAGGTTAGGTTAGGTTAGGTTAGGTTGGGTTGGGATTAGGTTAGGTTAGGTTAGGTTAGGATTGGGTTAGGTTAGGTTAGGTTAGGTTAGGTTAGGTTGGGATTGGGATTAGGTTAGGTTAGGTTAGGTTAGGTTAGGTTAGGTTAGGTTAGGTTGGGTTAGGTTAGGTTAGGTTGGGTTAGGTTGGGTTGGGTTAGGTTGGGTTAGGTTAGGTTAGGTTAGGTTAGGTTGGGTTGGGATTGGGTTAGGTTAGGTTAGGTTAGGTTGAGTTAGGTTAGGTTGGGTTAGGTTAGGATTGGGTTAGGTTAGGTTGGGATTAGGTTGGGTTGGGTTAGGTTAGGTTAGGATTGGGTTAGGTTAGGTTAGGTTAGGTTAGGTTAGGTTAGGTTGGGATTGGGTTAGGTTGGGTTAGGTTAGGTTAGGTTAGGTTGGGTTAGAGTTGGGTTAGGTTGGGATTAGGTTGGGATTGGGTTAGGTTAGGTTGGGTTAGGTTAGGTTAGGTTAGGTTGGAGTTGGGATTAGGTTAGGTTAGGTTAGGTTAGGTTAGGTTGGGTTAGGTTAGGTTAGGTTAGGTTGGGATTGGGTTGGGTTAGGTTGGGTTAGGTTAGGTTAGGTTGGGTTAGGATTGGGTTAGGTTAGGTTAGGTTGATTGGGTTAGGTTAGGTTGGGATTGGGTTAGGTTAGGTTAGGTTAGGTTAGGTTAGGTTAGGTTAGGTTAGGTTGGGTTAGGTTAGGTTAGGTTGGGTTAGGTTGGGTTAGGTTGGAGTTAGGTTAGGTTGGGTTAGGTTAGGTTGAGTTAGGTTAGGTTAGGTTGGGTTAGGTTAGGTTAGGTTAGGTTGGATTGGGATTAGGTTAGGTTAGGTTGGGTTAGGTTGGGTTGAGTTGGGTTAGAGTTAGGTTAGGTTGGGTTAGGTTAGGTTAGGTTAGGATTGGGTTAGGTTGGGATTGGGATTGGGTTGGAGTTGGGTTAGGTTAGGTTAGGTTAGGTTAGGTTGGGATTAGGTTGGGTTAGGTTAGGTTAGGTTAGGTTAGGTTAGGTTAGGTTAGGTTAGGTTAGGTTGGGTTATTGGGTTAGGTTAGGTTGGGTTGGGTTAGGTTGGGTTGGGTTAGGGATTAGGTTAGGTTAGGTTGGGTTAGGTTAGGTTAGGTTAGGTTGGGATTAGGTTAGGTTAGGTTAGGTTGGGTTAGGTTGGGTTAGGTTAGGTTGGGATTGGAGTTAGGTTAGGTTAGGTTAGGTTAGGTTAGGTTAGGTTAGGTTGGGATTGGGTTAGGTTGAGTTAGGTTAGGTTAGGTTAGGTTAGGTTAGGTTAGGTTAGGTTAGGTTAGGTTAGGTTGGGTTAGGTTAGGTTAGGTTAGGTTAGGTTAGGTTAGGTTAGGTTAGGTTAGGTTGGGTTAGGTTAGGTTAGGTTAGGTTAGGTTAGGTTGGGTTAGGTTAGGTTAGGTTGGGTTAGGTTAGGTTAGGTTAGGTTAGGTTAGGTTAGGTTAGGTTGGGTTAGGTTGGGATTGGGTTGGGTTAGGTTAGGTTAGGTTAGGTTAGGTTGGGTTAGGTTAGGTTGGGTTAGGTTGGGATTAGGTTAGGTTAGGTTGGGTTAGGTTAGGTTGGAGTTGAGTTAGGTTAGGTTAGGTTGGGATTAGGTTAGGTTAGGTTAGGTTAGGTTGGGATTAGGTTAGGTTAGGTTAGGTTAGGTTAGGTTAGGTTAGGTTAGGTTAGGTTAGGTTAGGTTAGGTTAGGTTGGGTTAGGTTAGGTTAGGTTAGGTTAGGTTAGGTTAGGTTAGGTTGGGTTAGGTTAGGTTAGGTTAGGTTAGGTTAGGTTAGGTTAGGTTAGGTTGGGTTAGGTTGGGATTAGGTTAGGTTGGGATTGGAGTTAGGTTAGGTTAGGTTGGGTTAGGTTAGGTTAGGTTAGAGTTAGGTTGGGATTAGGTTAGGTTAGGTTGGGTTGGGTTAGGTTAGGTTGGGTTAGGTTGGGATTAGGTTAGGTTAGGTTAGGTTGGGTTAGGTTAGGTTAGGTTAGGTTAGGTTAGGTTAGGTTAGGTTAGGTTGGGTTGGGATTGGGTTAGGTTGGGTTAGGTTAGGTTAGGTTAGGTTAGGTTAGGTTAGGTTAGGTTAGGTTAGGTTAGGTTAGGTTGGGTTAGGTTGGGATTAGGTTAGGTTGGATTGGGTTAGGTTGGGTTAGGTTGGGTTAGGTTAGGTTGGGTTAGGTTGGGATTAGGTTGGGATTAGGTTGGGTTGGGTTAGGTTAGGTTAGGTTGGGTTAGGTTGGGTTAGGTTAGGTTGGGTTAGGTTAGGATTGGGATTAGGTTAGGTTAGGTTGGGTTAGGTTGGGTTGGGTTAGGTTGGGATTGGGTTAGGTTAGGTTGGGTTGGGTTAGGTTAGGTTAGGTTAGGTTAGGTTAGGTTAGGTTAGGTTAGGTTAGGTTGGGTTAGGTTAGGTTAGGTTAGGTTGGGTTAGGTTGGGTTAGGTTAGGTTAGGTTGGGATTAGGTTAGGTTAGGTTGGGATTAGGTTAGGTTGGGTTAGGTTAGGTTAGGTTAGGTTAGGTTAGGTTAGGTTAGGTTAGGTTAGGTTAGGTTGGGGTTAGGTTAGGTTGGGTTAGGTTAGGTTGGGATTAGGTTAGGTTAGGTTAGGTTAGGTTGGGTTAGGTTAGGTTAGGTTAGGTTAGGTTAGGTTGGGTTAGGTTAGGTTAGGTTAGGTTAGGTTAGGTTGGGTTAGGTTAGGTTAGGTTAGGTTGGGATTAGGTTAGGTTAGGTTGGAGTTAGGTTAGGTTGGGATTAGGTTAGGTTAGGTTAGGATTGGGTTGGGATTAGGTTAGGTTAGGTTAGGTTGGGATTGGGTTAGGTTAGGTTAGGTTAGGTTAGGTTAGGTTAGGTTAGGTTAGGTTAGGTTGGGATTAGGTTAGGTTGGGTTGGGTTAGGTTGGGTTGGAGTTGGGTTAGGTTAGGTTAGGTTAGGTTAGGTTAGGTTAGGTTAGGTTGGGTTAGGTTGAGTTGGGTTAGGTTAGGTTAGGTTAGGTTAGGATTGGGATTAGGTTAGGTTAGGTTAGGTTGGGTTAGGTTAGGTTAGGTTAGGTTAGGTTAGGTTAGGTTAGGTTAGGTTGGGTTAGGTTAGGTTGGGTTGGGTTAGGTTAGGTTGGGTTAGGTTAGGTTAGGTTGGGTTAGGTTAGGTTGAGTTAGGTTAGGTTAGGTTGGGTTAGGTTGGGATTAGGTTAGGTTAGGTTAGGTTGGGTTAGGTTAGGTTGGGTTAGGTTAGGTTGGGATTGGGTTAGGTTAGGTTAGGTTGGGTTAGGTTAGGTTAGGTTAGGTTGGGATTGGGTTAGGTTAGGTTAGGTTAGGTTGGGTTAGGTTAGGTTGGGTTAGGTTAGGTTAGGTTGGGATTGGGTTAGGTTAGGTTAGGTTAGGTTAGGTTAGGTTAGGTTGGGTTAGGTTAGGTTAGGTTAGGTTAGGTTAGGATTAGGGATTGGGTTAGGGTTAGGTTAGGTTAGGTTAGGTTAGG
>CM041769.1:0-12500 GCA_023373885.1 Hestina assimilis | reverse complement strand
ATTGAGTTAGGTTAGGATTGGGATTGGGTTAGGTTAGGTTAGGATTGGGTTAGGTTGGGTTAGGTTAGGTTAGGTTAGGTTGGGTTAGGTTAGGTTAGGTTAGGTTAGGTTAGGTTGGGTTAGGTTAGGTTAGGTTAGGTTGGGTTTGGGTTAGGTTAGGTTGGGTTAGGTTGGGATTGGTTAGGTTAGGTTGGGTTAGGTTGGGTTAGGTTAGGTTAGGTTAGGTTAGGTTAGGTTAGGTTAGGTTAGGTTAGGTTGGGTTAGGTTAGGTTAGGTTAGGTTAGGTTGGGTTAGGTTAGGTTAGGTTAGGTTAGGTTAGGTTAGGTTAGGTTAGGTTGGGTTAGGTTAGGTTGGGTTAGGTTAGGTTAGGTTGGGATTGGGTTAGGTTGGGTTAGGTTAGGTTAGGTTAGGTTGGGTTAGGTTAGGTTAGGTTAGGTTAGGTTAGGTTAGGTTAGGTTGGGTTGGGTTAGGTTAGGTTAGGTTGGGTTGGGTTAGGTTAGGTTAGGTTGGGTTAGGTTGGGATTAGGTTAGGTTAGGTTAGGTTGGGTTAGGTTAGGTTAGGTTGGGATTGAGTTAGGTTAGGTTAGGTTAGGTTGGGTTAGGTTAGGTTAGGTTAGGTTAGGTTAGGTTAGGTTAGGTTAGGTTAGGTTGGGTTGGGATTAGGTTAGGTTAGGTTAGGTTAGGTTAGGTTAGGTTGGAGTTAGGTTGGGATTGGGTTAGGTTAGGTTAGGTTAGGTTAGGTTAGGTTAGGTTAGGTTAGGTTGGTTAGGTTAGGTTAGGTTAGGTTAGGTTGGGTTAGGTTAGGTTGGGATTAGGTTAGGTTGGGTTAGGTTAGGTTAGAGTTAGGTTAGGATTGGGATTAGGATTAGGTTAGGTTAGGTTAGGTTAGGTTAGGTTAGGTTAGGTTAGGTTAGGTTAGGTTAGGTTGGGTTGGGTTAGGTTAGGTTAGGTTAGGTTGGGTTAGGTTAGGTTAGGTTGGGATTGGGTTAGGTTAGGTTAGGTTAGGTTAGGTTAGGTTAGGTTAGGTTAGGTTAGGTTAGGTTGGGTTAGGTTAGGTTAGGTTGGGATTAGGTTAGGTTGGGATTAGGTTAGGTTGGGTTAGGTTAGGATTGGGTTGGGTTAGGTTAGGTTAGGTTGGGTTAGGTTGGAGATTGGGATTAGGTTAGGTTGAGATTAGGTTAGGTTAGGTTGGGTTAGGATTGGAGTTAGAGTTAGGTTAGGATTGGGTTAGGTTAGGTTAGGTTAGGTTAGGTTAGGTTGGGATTAGGTTAGGTTAGGTTGGGTTAGAGTTGGGTTAGGTTGGGATTGGAGTTAGGTTAGGTTAGGTTAGGTTAGGTTGGGTTAGGTTAGGTTAGGTTAGGTTAGGTTGGGTTAGGTTAGGTTAGGTTGGGTTAGGTTAGGTTAGGTTGGGTTAGGTTGGAGTTAGGTTGGGATTGGGTTAGGTTAGGTTGGGTTAGGTTAGGTTAGGTTAGGATTGGGTTAGGTTAGAGTTAGGTTAGAGTTAGGTTAGGTTAGGTTGGGTTAGGTTGGAGTTGGGTTAGGTTAGGTTGGGTTAGGTTAGGTTAGGTTGGGTTAGGTTAGGTTAGGTTAGGTTAGGTTAGGTTGGGATTAGGTTAGAGTTAGGTTAGAGTTAGGTTAGGATTGGGATTAGGTTAGGTTAGGTTAGGTTAGGTTAGGTTGGGTTGGGTTAGGTTGGGTTAGAGTTAGGTTGGGTTAGGTTAGGTTAGGTTAGGTTAGGTTAGGTTAGGTTAGGTTAGGTTGGGTTAGGTTAGGTTAGGTTGGGTTAGGTTAGGTTGGGTTGGGATTGGGTTAGGTTAGGTTAGGTTAGGTTAGGTTGGGTTAGGTTAGGTTAGGTTAGGTTGGGTTAGGTTAGGTTAGGTTAGGTTAGGTTGAGTTGAGTTGGAGTTAGGTTAGGTTAGGTTAGGTTAGGTTAGGTTAGGTTGGGTTAGGTTGGAGTTGGGTTAGGTTAGGTTAGGTTAGGTTAGGTTAGGTTGGGTTAGGTTAGAGTTAGGTTAGGTTAGGTTGGGATTAGGTTAGGTTAGGTTAGGTTCGGTTAGGTTAGGTTAGGTTAGGTTAGGTTAGGTTAGGTTAGGTTGGGTTAGGTTAGGTTAGGTTAGGTTAGGTTGGGTTGGGTTGGGTTAGGTTAGGTTAGGTTAGGTTAGGTTAGGTTAGGTTAGGTTAGGTTAGGTTAGGTTAGGTTAGGTTAGGTTGGGTTGGGTTAGGTTAGGTTAGGTTGGGTTAGGTTAGGTTAGGTTAGGTTAGGTTAGGTTAGGTTAGGTTAGGTTGGGTTAGAGTTGGGTTAGGTTAGGTTAGGTTGGGATTAGGTTAGGTTGGGATTGGGATTGAGTTAGGTTGGGTTAGGTTAGGTTAGGTTAGGTTAGGTTAGGTTAGGTTAGGTTAGGTTAGGTTAGGTTAGGTTAGGTTGGGTTAGGTTAGGTTAGGTTGGGTTAGGTTAGGTTAGGTTAGGTTAGGTTAGGTTGGGTTAGGTTAGAGTTAGGTTGGGTTGGGTTAGGTTGGGTTGGAGTTAGGTTAGGTTAGGTTAGGTTGGGTTAGGTTAGGTTAGGTTGAGTTGGATTAGGTTAGGTTGGGTTAGAGTTAGGTTAGGTTGGGTTAGGTTAGGTTGGGATTAGGTTAGGTTAGGTTAGAGTTAGGTTAGGTTAGGTTAGGTTGGAGTTAGGTTGGGATTAGGTTAGGTTAGGATTAGGTTGGGATTGGGATTAGGTTAGGTTAGGTTGGGTTAGGTTAGGTTGGAGTTAGGTTAGGTTAGGTTAGGTTAGGTTAGGTTAGGTTAGGTTAGGTTAGGTTAGGTTAGGTTGGGTTAGGTTAGGTTGGGATTAGGTTGGGTTAGGTTAGGTTAGGTTAGGTTAGGTTAGGTTAGGTTAGGTTAGGTTGGGTTGGGTTAGGTTAGGTTAGGTTAGGTTAGGTTAGGATTGGGTTAGGTTAGGTTGGGTTAGGTTAGGTTAGGTTGGGTTAGGTTGGGTTGGGTTAGGTTAGGTTGGGATTAGGTTAGGTTAGGATTGGGTTAGGTTAGGTTGGGTTAGGTTAGGTTGGGTTGGGTTAGGTTAGGTTGGGTTAGGTTAGGTTGGGGTTAGGTTGGGAGTTGGGTTAGAGTTAGGTTAGGTTGGGTTGGGATTAGGTTAGGTTGGTTAGGTTAGGTTAGGTTAGGTTAGGTTAGGTTGGGATTGGGATTAGGTTGGGTTAGGTTAGGTTAGGTTAGGTTAGGTTAGGTTGGGATTAGGTTAGGTTAGGTTAGGTTAGGTTGGGTTAGGTTGGGATTGGGTTAGGTTAGGTTGGGATTAGGTTAGGTTAGGATTAGGTTAGGTTGGAGTTGGGTTGGGTTAGGTTAGGTTGGAGTTAGGTTGGGTTAGGTTAGGATTAGGATTGGGTTAGGTTAGGTTAGGTTAGGTTGGGTTAGGTTAGGTTAGGTTAGGTTAGGTTAGGATTGGGTTAGGTTGGGATTAGGTTAGGTTAGGTTAGGTTAGGTTAGTTAGGTTAGGTTAGGATTGGGTTAGGTTGGGATTGGGTTAGGTTAGGTTAGGTTAGGTTAGGTTAGGTTAGGTTAGGTTAGGTTGGGTTAGGTTAGGTTGGGTTAGGTTAGGTTAGGTTAGGTTAGGTTGGGTTAGGTTGGGTTAGGTTGGGATTGGGATTGGGTTAGGTTGAGTTAGGTTAGGTTAGGTTAGAGTTAGGTTAGGGTTAGAGTTAGGTTAGGTTAGGTTGGGATTAGGTTAGGTTAGGTTGGGATTAGGTTAGGTTAGGTTAGGTTAGGTTGGGTTAGGTTAGGTTGGGATTGGGTTAGGTTGGGATTAGGTTAGGTTAGGTTAGGTTAGGTTGGGATTAGGTTAGGTTAGGTTGGGTTAGGTTAGGTTGGGATTAGGTTAGGTTAGGTTAGGTTAGGTTAGGTTAGGTTGGGTTGGAGTTGGGATTGGGATTAGGTTAGGTTGGGTTAGGTTAGGTTGGGTTAGGTTAGGTTAGGTTAGGTTAGGTTAGGTTAGGTTAGGTTAGGTTAGGTTGGGATTAGGTTAGGTTAGGTTGGGTTGGGTTAGGTTGGGATTAGGTTAGGTTGATTAGGTTAGGTTGGGTTAGGTTGGAGTTAGAGTTAGGTTAGGTTAGGTTAGGTTAGGTTAGGTTAGGTTGGGTTGGGTTGGGTTAGGTTAGGTTGGGATTGGGTTAGGTTAGGTTAGGTTAGGTTAGGTTAGGTTGGGTTAGGTTAGGTTAGGTTAGGTTAGGTTAGGTTGGGTTAGGTTGGGTTAGGTTAGGTTGGAGATTAGGTTAGGTTAGGTTGGGTTAGGTTAGGTTAGAGTTGGGTTAGAGTTAGGTTGGGTTAGGTTAGGTTAGGTTAGGTTAGGTTGGGTTAGGTTAGGTTAGGTTAGGTTGGGATTGAGTTGGGGTTAGGTTAGGTTGGGATTGGGTTAGGATTAGGTTAGGTTAGAGTTAGGTTAGGTTAGGGATTTAGGTTAGGATTGGGATTAGGTTAGGTTAGGTTAGGTTAGGTTAGGATTGAGATTAGGTTAGGTTGGGATTAGGTTAGGTTGGGTTAGAGTTGGGATTGGGATTAGGTTAGGTTAGGTTAGGTTGGAGTTAGGTTAGGTTAGGTTAGGTTGGGTTAGGTTAGGTTGGGTTAGGATTGGGTTAGGTTAGGTTAGGTTAGGTTAGGTTGGGATTGGGTTAGGTTAGGATTGGGTTAGGTTGGGTTAGGTTAGGTTAGGTTGGGTTAGGTTAGGTTAGGTTAGGTTGGGTTAGGTTAGGTTAGATTGGGTTAGGTTGGGTTAGGTTGGGATTAGGTTGGGTTGGGATTAGGTTGGAGTTAGGTTAGGTTAGGTTGGGATTGGGATTAGGTTAGGTTAGGTTGGGTTAGGTTAGAGTTAGGTTAGGTTAGGTTAGGTTGGGATTGGGATTGGGTTAGAGTTAGGTTGGGTTAGGTTAGGATTAGGTTAGGTTAGGTTAGGTTAGATTAGGTTAGGTTAGGTTAGTTAGGTTAGGTTGGGTTAGGTTAGGTTAGGTTAGGTTAGGTTGATTAGGTTAGGTTAGGTTAGGTTGGGATTAGGTTGGGTTAGGTTGGGTTAGGTTAGGTTAGGTTGGGTTAGGTTAGGTTGGGTTAGGTTAGGTTAGGTTAGGTTGGGATTAGGTTAGGTTAGGTTGGGATTAGGTTAGGTTAGGTTAGGTTGGGTTGGGTTAGGTTAGGATTAGGATTAGGTTAGGTTGGGTTAGGTTGGGATTGGGATTAGGATTAGGTTAGGTTAGGTTGGGTTAGGTTGGGTTGGGTTAGGTTAGAGTTGGGTTGGAGTTAGGTTGGGTTAGGAGTTGGGTTAGGTTAGGTTAGGTTGGGTTGGGTTGGGATTGGGATTGGGTTGGGATTGGGTTGGGTTAGGTTAGGTTAGGTTAGGTTAGGTTAGGTTAGGTTAGGTTGGGTTAGGTTGGGTTAGGTTAGGTTAGGTTGTTAGGTTAGGTTAGGTTAGGTTAGGTTGGGGTTGGGTTAGGTTAGGTTAGGTTGGGTTAGGTTAGGTTAGGTTGGGATTGGGTTAGGTTGAGTTGGGTTAGGTTAGGTTAGGTTAGGTTGGGTTAGGTTAGGTTAGGTTGGAGTTAGGTTAGGTTAGGTTGGGTTAGGTTAGGTTGGGATTAGGTTAGGTTGGGTTAGGTTAGGTTAGGTTAGGTTGGGATTGGGTTAGGTTAGATTGGGTTAGGTTAGGTTGGGTTAGGTTAGGTTAGGTTGGGTTGGGTTAGGTTGGGTTGGGATTGGGATTAGGATTAGGTTAGGTTAGGTTAGGTTAGGTTAGGTTAGGTTAGGTTGGGTTAGGTTAGGTTGGGATTAGGTTAGGTTGGGATTGGGTTAGGTTAGGTTAGGTTAGGTTAGGTTTTGGGTTAGGTTAGGTTGGGTTAGGTTAGGTTAGGTTAGGTTAGGTTAGGTTAGGTTAGGTTAGGTTGGGTTAGGTTAGAGTTAGGTTGGGTTGGGATTAGGTTAGGTTAGGTTGGGATTGGGTTAGGTTAGGTTAGGTTAGGTTGGGATTAGGTTGGGTTAGGTTAGGTTAGGTTAGGTTAGGTTAGGTTAGGTTGGGATTAGGATTAGGTTAGGTTAGGTTAGGTTGGGATTAGGTTAGGTTAGGTTAGGTTAGGTTGGGATTAGGTTAGGTTAGGTTAGGATTAGGTTAGGTTAGGTTAGGTTGAGTTAGGTTAGGTTAGGTTAGGTTAGGTTAGGTTGGGATTGGGTTAGGTTAGAGTTAGGTTAGAGTTAGGTTGGGTTAGGTTAGGTTAGGTTAGGTTAGGTTAGGTTAGGTTAGGTTAGGTTGGGTTGGGTTAGGTTAGGTTAGGATTGGGATTAGGTTAGGTTGGAGTTAGGTTAGGTTAGGTTGGGTTAGGTTGGGTTGGGTTAGGTTAGGTTAGATTAGGTTGGGTTGGGATTGGGTTAGGTTAGGTTGGGTTGGGATTGGGATTGGGTTAGGTTAGGTTAGGTTGAGATTGGGTTAGGTTAGGTTAGGTTGGGTTAGGTTGGGATTAGGTTAGGTTAGGTTAGGTTGGGTTAGGATTAGGTTAGGTTAGGTTAGGTTGGGTTAGGTTAGAGTTAGGTTAGGTTGGGTTAGGTTAGGATTAGGTTAGGTTGGGATTAGGTTAGGTTAGGTTAGGTTAGGTTAGGTTAGGTTAGGTTGGGTTAGGTTAGGTTAGGTTAGGTTGGGATTAGGTTAGGTTAGGTTAGATTAGGTTAGGTTAGGTTAGGTTAGGATTGGGTTAGGTTAGGTTGGGATTGGGATTAGGTTGGGATTGGGTTAGGTTAGGTTAGGTTGGGTTGGGATTGGGTTAGGTTGTTAGGTTGGGTTGGGATTAGGTTGGGATTAGGTTAGGATTAGGTTAGGTTGGGTTGGAGTTAGGTTGGGATTAGGTTAGGTTAGGTTAGGTTAGGTTAGGTTAGGTTAGGTTAGGTTAGGTTAGGTTAGGTTAGGTTAGGTTAGAGTTGGGATTAGGTTAGGTTAGGTTGGGATTAGGTTAGGTTAGGTTAGGTTAGGTTAGGTTAGGTTAGGTTAGGTTAGGTTAGGTTGGGTTAGGTTAGGTTGGGTTAGGATTAGGTTGGGATTAGGTTAGGTTGGGTTAGGTTAGGTTGGGTTGGGTTAGGTTAGGTTAGGTTAGGTTAGGTTGGGATTAGGTTAGGTTAGGTTGGGTTAGGTTGGGTTAGGTTAGGTTGGGATTAGGTTAGAGTTAGAGTTGGGATTAGGTTAGGTTAGGTTAGGATTGGGTTAGGTTGGGTTAGGTTAGGTTAGGTTGGGTTAGGTTAGGATTAGGATTGGTTAGGTTAGGTTGGGATTGGGTTAGGTTGGGATTAGGTTAGGTTAGGTTAGAGTTAGGTTAGGTTAGGTTAGGTTGGGTTAGGTTAGGTTAGGTTAGGTTGAGTTAGGTTAGGTTAGGTTAGGTTAGGTTAGGTTGGGTTGGAGGTTGGGTTAGGTTAGGTTAGGTTGGGTTAGGTTGGGTTAGGTTAGGTTAGGTTAGGTTAGGTTGAGTTAGGTTAGGATTGGGTTAGGTTAGGAGTTGGGTTAGGTTAGGTTAGGTTAGGTTAGGTTAGGTTAGGTTAGGTTAGGTTAGGTTAGGTTGGGTTAGGTTGGGATTAGGTTAGGTTAGGTTGGGTTAGGTTAGGTTAGGTTAGGTTGGAGTTAGGTTAGGTTAGGTTAGGTTAGGTTAGGTTAGGTTGGAGATTGGGATTAGGTTAGGTTAGGTTAGGTTAGGTTAGGTTAGGTTAGGATTGGGTTAGGTTAGGTTAGGTTGGGTTAGGTTGGGTTAGGTTAGGTTGGAGTTAGGTTAGGTTAGGTTAGGTTAGGTTAGGTTAGGTTAGGTTAGGTTAGGTTGGGTTGGGTTAGGTTAGGTTGGAGTTAGGTTAGGTTGGAGTTAGGTTGGGTTAGGTTAGGTTAGGTTGGGATTGGAGTTAGGTTAGGTTAGGTTAGGTTAGGTTGGGATTGGGTTAGGTTAGGTTAGGTTAGGTTAGGTTAGGTTAGGTTGGGTTAGGTTGGGTTAGGTTGGGTTGGGTTAGGTTAGGTTAGGTTAGGATTAGGTTAGGTTAGGTTAGGTTAGGTTAGGTTGGAGTTAGGTTAGGTTAGGTTGGGATTGGGTTAGGTTAGGTTGGGTTGGGATTGGGTTAGGTTAGGTTAGGTTGGATTAGGTTAGGTTGATTAGGTTGGGATTGGGTTAGGTTAGGTTAGGTTAGGTTAGGTTAGGTTGGGATTGGGTTAGGTTAGGATTAGGTTGGAGTTAGGTTAGGTTAGGTTAGGTTAGGTTAGGTTAGGTTAGGTTGGGATTAGGTTGGGTTAGGTTAGGTTAGGTTAGGTTAGGTTGGGATTGGGTTAGGTTGGGTTGGGTTAGTTGGGTTAGGTTGGGTTAGGTTAGGTTGGGATTAGGTTAGGTTGGGTTAGGTTAGGTTAGGTTAGGTTAGGTTAGGTTAGGTTAGGTTAGGTTAGGTTGGGTTAGGTTAGGTTAGGTTAGGTTGGGTTAGGTTAGGTTGGGTTAGGTTAGGTTAGAGTTAGGTTGGGATTAGGTTAGGTTAGGTTGGAGTTAGGTTGGGTTAGGATTAGGTTAGGATTGGGTTAGGTTAGGTTAGGTTAGGTTAGGTTGGGATTAGGTTAGGTTAGGTTAGGATAGGTTAGGTTAGGTTAGGTTAGGTTAGGTTAGGTTAGGTTGGGTTAGGTTAGGTTAGGTTAGGTTGGGTTAGGTTAGGTTAGGTTGGGTTAGGTTGGGTTAGGTTGGGATTAGGTTAGGTTAGGTTAGGTTAGGTTAGGTTGGAGTTGGGATTAGGTTAGGTTGGGATTGGGTTAGGTTAGGTTAGGTTAGGTTAGGTTAGGTTAGGTTAGGTTAGGTTAGGTTAGGTTAGGTTGGGATTGGAGTTGGAGTTAGGTTAGGTTGGGTTAGGTTAGAGTTGGAGTTAGGATTAGGTTAGGTTAGGTTGGGATTAGGTTAGGTTAGGTTAGGTTGGGATTAGGTTAGGTTGGGATTAGGTTAGGTTAGGTTAGGTTAGGTTAGGTTGGTTGGGTTAGGTTAGGTTAGGTTGGGTTGGGTTAGGTTAGGTTGGGTTAGGTTAGGTTAGGTTAGGTTAGGTTGGGTTGGGTTAGGTTAGGTTGGAGTTAGGTTAGGTTAGGTTAGGTTGGGTTAGGTTAGGTTAGGTTAGGATTGGGTTAGGGTTAGGATTAGGTTGGGTTGGGTTAGGTTAGGTTGATTGGGTTAGGTTGGGTTAGGTTAGGTTAGGTTAGAGTTAGGTTAGGTTAGGTTAGGTTAGGATTAGGTTAGAGTTAGGTTGGGTTAGATTAGGTTAGAGTTAGGTTAGGTTGGGTTGGGTTAGGTTAGGTTAGATTGGGTTAGGTTGGGTTAGGTTGGGTTGGGTTAGGTTAGGTTAGGTTGGGTTAGGTTAGGTTAGGTTAGGATTGGGATTAGGTTGGAGTTAGGTTGGGATTGGGTTGGGTTAGGTTAGGTTAGGTTAGGTTGGGTTAGGTTGGGTTAGGTTAGGTTAGGTTAGGTTGGGTTAGGTTAGGTTGGGATTGGGTTAGGTTGGGTTAGGTTGGGTTAGGTTAGGTTGGAGTTAGGTTAGGTTAGGTTAGGTTAGGTTAGGTTGGGTTGGGATTAGGTTAGGTTAGGTTAGGTTAGGTTAGGTTGGGTTAGGTTGGGATTAGGTTAGGTTGGGTTAGGTTAGGTTGGAGTTAGGTTAGGTTGGGATTGGGTTAGGTTAGGTTAGGTTAGGTTAGGTTAGGTTAGGTTAGGTTAGGTTAGGATTAGGTTAGGTTAGGTTAGGTTAGGTTAGGTTAAGTTAGGTTAGGTTGGGATTGGGTTAGGTTAGGTTAGGTTAGGTTAGGTTAGGTTAGGTTAGGTTAGGTTAGGTTAGGTTAGAGTTAGGTTAGGTTGGGTTAGGTTGGGTTAGGTTAGGTTAGGTTAGGTTGGGATTAGGTTAGGTTAGGTTGAGTTGGGATTAGGTTGGGTTAGGTTGGAGTTAGGTTAGGTTAGGTTAGGTTAGGTTAGGTTAGGTTAGGTTAGGTTAGGTTAGGATTGGGTTGGGTTAGGTTGGGTTAGGTTAGGTTGGGTTGAGTTGGGATTAGGTTGGGATTGGGATTAGGTTAGGTTAGGTTAGGTTAGGTTAGGTTGAGTTGGGTTAGGTTGGGTTAGGTTAGGTTAGGTTAGGTTAGGTTGGGATTGGGTTGGGTTAGGTTGGGTTAGGTTAGGTTAGGTTAGGTTAGGTTGGGTTAGGTTAGGTTAGGTTAGGTTAGGTTAGGTTGGGTTAGGTTGGGTTAGGTTGGGATTGGGTTGGGTTAGGTTAGGTTAGGTTGGGTTAGGTTAGGTTGGGTTGGGTTAGGTTAGGTTGGGTTGGGTTAGGTTGGAGTTAGGTTGGGTTAGGTTAGGTTAGGTTAGGTTGAGTTGGGTTGGGTTAGGTTAGGTTAGGTTGGGTTAGGTTAGGTTAGGTTGGGATTGGGTTAGGTTGGGTTAGGTTAGGTTAGGTTAGGTTGGGTTAGGTTAGGTTAGGTTAGGTTAGGTTAGGTTAGGTTGGGTTAGGTTAGGTTAGGTTAGGTTAGGTTAGGTTGGGTTAGGTTGGGTTAGGTTAGGTTAGGTTAGGTTAGGTTAGGTTAGGTTAGGTTAGGTTAGGTTAGGTTAGGTTGGGTTAGGTTAGGTTAGGTTAGGTTGGGTTAGGTTAGGTTAGGTTAGGTTAGGTTGGGATTGGGATTAGGTTAGATTGGAGTTGGGTTAGGTTAGGTTAGGTTGGGATTAGAGTTAGGTTAGGATTAGGTTAGGTTAGGTTAGGTTAGGTTAGGTTAGGTTAGGTTAGGTTGGGATTAGGTTAGGTTAGGTTGGGATTAGGTTAGGTTAGGTTGGGATTGGGTTAGGTTAGGTTAGGTTAGGTTAGGTTGGGTTAGGTTAGGTTGGGTTAGGTTGGGTTAGGTTAGGTTAGGTTGGGATTGGGTTAGGTTAGGTTAGGTTAGGTTAGGTTAGGTTAGGTTGGGATTAGAGTTGGGATTGGAGTTAGGTTAGGTTAGGATTGGGTTAGGTTGGGATTGGGTTAGGTTAGGTTGAGGATTAGGTTGGGTTAGGTTAGGTTAGGTTAGAGTTGGGTTGGTTGAGTTGGGATTTAGGTTAGGTTGGAGATTAGGTTGGGATTAGGATTAGGTTAGGTTAGGTTAGGTTAGGTTGGGTTAGGTTAGGTTAGGATTGGGTTGGGATTAGGTTGGGATTAGGTTAGGTTGGGTTAGGTTAGGTTAGGTTAGGTTAGGTTAGGTTGAGGTTGGGATTGGGTTAGGTTGGGTTGGGTTAGGTTGGGATTAGGTTAGGATTGGGTTGAGTTGAGTTAGGTTGGGTTGGGATTGGGTTGGGAGGTTGGGATTAGGTTAGGTTAGGTTGGGATTAGAGTTAGGGTTAGAGTTAGGTTAGGTTAGATTTAGGTTGGGATTGGGATTAGGTTAGGTTAGAGTTAGGTTGGGTTGGTTGGGTTAGGTTAGGTTGGGATTAGGGATTAGGTTGGGTTAGGTTAGGTTGGGATTAGGTTGGGATTGGGTTGAGTTAGGTTGGGTTAGGTTGGGATTAGGTTAGGTTAGGTTAGGTTAGGTTGGGTTAGGTTAGGTTAGGTTAGGTTAGGTTGGAGTTAGGTTAGGTTAGGTTAGGTTGAGTTAGGTTAGGTTAGGATTGGGTTAGGTTGGGTTAGGTTAGGTTGGAGTTGGGATTAGGTTGGGTTAGGTTGGAGTTGGGATTGGGTTAGGTTAGTTGAGTTGGGTTAGGTTGGAGTTGGGATTAGGATTAGGTTAGGTTGGGTTAGGTTAGGTTAGGTTGATTGGGTTAGGTTAGGTTAGGTTAGGTTAGGTTGGGTTGGGTTAGGTTAGGTTGGGATTAGGTTAGGTTGGGTTAGGTTGGGTTAGGTTAGGTTAGGTTAGAGTTGGGATTGGGTTAGGTTGGGTTAGGTTGGGTTGGGATTGGGTTGGGTTGAGTTGGGTTAGGTTGGGTTGGGATTGGGTTAGGTTAGGTTGGGATTAGAGTTAGGTTAGGTTGGGTTAGGTTGGGTTGGGATTGAGTTGAGTTAGGTTAGGATTGGGTTAGGTTGGGTTAGGTTAGGTTAGGTTAGGTTGGAGTTAGGTTGGGATTGGAGTTGGGTTGGGATTGGGTTGGGTTAGGTTAGGTTAGGTTGGGTTGGGTTGGGATTGGGATTAGGTTGGGTTAGGTTAGGTTAGGTTAGGTTAGGTTGGATTAGGTTAGGTTGGGATTAGGGAGTTAGGTTAGAGTTAGGTTAGGTTAGGTTGGGATTAGAGTTGGGATTGGGTTAGGTTAGGTTAGGTTGGAGTTAGGTTAGGTTAGGTTAGGTTAGGTTGAGTTAGGTTAGGTTGAGTTGGGTTAGGTTGGGTTAGGTTGGGATTAGGTTAGTTAGGTTGGAGTTAGGTTAGAGTTGGGTTGAGAGTTAGAGTTAGGTTGGGTTGGAGTTGGGATTAGGATTGGGATTAGGTTAGGATTGGAGTTAGAGTTAGGTTAGGTTGGGATTGGGAGGTTGGGATTGAGTTGGAGTTGAG